>APFE031244886.1:0-39495 GCA_000404065.3 Pinus taeda | reverse complement strand
AATAAAGCTATTCTAGTTTTCTTCCATATTCTTGTGTACTTGTTTATATATGCATTTATATGGTTAACACACATCTGGTGCTGTGTTATTTATGAATATAGATCTTTGTTTCTTCGATAGTAGTATGCTTCTCTGATTCCATAGGTTCTCTTTGAAGTTGGGCAGACGAATAAGAAGTGGCAAAGCTCTATCAAGAAGGAGAGGAAATCAACCACAAGGCTAAGGTTGGTCTTCTTGGTTCTCCTCTTGTCTATTTTTAGAAAAGAAGACGAAAGTAGACTTTACTTGTTTGTTTCTAAGATAGCCACCCATCTTAGTGGGAATAGAAGCATCCGAGTGGACACTATTCCCGGTAACAAAATGGAGAATCCACTGGGGAGAGACTAGATTGTTTGTTAGCCTATCTATCCTTGTTTCTTTTATAAACTTATAGATGGAGCCTGAAGTCAAGCCAGCTAGCCTTCAAACTGCGTTTCTTATACAAATGAAAAGTAAATCAATGCGACTTCAGTCTATCTCTGGGTTTTTCTTATGAATTAAATAATAAATCTGCAATAAATCTAATTGCCCAAAGTGGTGGCTCTAGTAACCTCTTTAGATCACCCTTGTGTTTTACATAAACTGAACATTACTTACTCGGCCTAAATCCTTGAACTGAATTGCAAACTGTGAGTGAAAACCTGTTTAAAGTCTTGCATTGTTACCATCGCACCTTGCCTTCAAGGAAGACTGTATGCATCGCACTTCCCAAGTGCAGTAGGTGCACTGCATACTGGTTTCACTCTGTAACAGGTGCAATGGTCAGAGAGGGTTAACTTTACCGTCAAACTATGGTTTTTTCTCACTGTTTTCAGTCCTATCCAGGAGTTTTGTTGTTTGTAGTTAGTGTATTTCTGTGAAAACCCCCTTCTCTTGCATTATATCGCCTCCATAGTGCAAAGAAATATAAGTGTTTTTTATGTATTCTGCATCATTTTCAGTTCTCTTTTGCAAAAAAGTAGCATAGTCGAACTGTCATATCTAGATATGAAAGTGTCGTAGCTGTCATTTTCAGTTTTAGAAAACAATCCCATTGTTCTTGATAGTCAATTATATAGTTTCTATTGTATAGGATTTGAATTAGTAGTTTTTAAAGTGTCGAAAAGAAATTTCATTTCAAAATCGCAAAGTGTCTCTCTTGCTTTCACTTCATTTTGAAAAAGAATTATTGTTGAGTACTGTTGCTTTAAAAGTAATTCAGATTTGCACATAGCCTTCTTATCATCATTCATACATTAAGAAAGCTGAAAACAAATACATGCCTGTGCATTTGCATTTCGAAAGCTTGGTTTGATTTAGGACTGTGCATTTAGCATGTGCTCTGTGCTCTGTGAAGAAAAAATTCTTAACTTTCTTTCCTTATTAGCTAGGATTTTCATTGCCAAAAGAAGATTAAACGTTTGTTTATCATCTTAGACTGCATTTTAGGAATTATATACACATCACACGGTGAACCTGAAAGGAAAATTGTTAAGCAATATCAACTTAAAATAAATTTAATGAATCTAACAATGCTTTGGAACTTAACGCACAACATCTAGAGGTCTAGGCTAGAGACGTATTACGACGTCGTAAAACTTGGTAACTGTTGTTTTCTGTGTTGGTTGGGTGATTCCTCCACTCTGAGATGAAAAGTTCCAATATGGACTTGTGCTCCCGTGTACCATCGAGTATATATTGGGAGACCACAATAGGTTGCATCCTTTATCCTTAGGAAGCCGTGTCTGCTGCCCTATCGATCGCAATGTACTAAACACCATTCAGGAAGATTGACTGTCGTACCGTAAAAAGTATTCCGCAGTTTTACGATTGGTTTGGTAATCCTCTCTGCCTAGATCTCCAGAGAAGTCCATTTTTCTCCTTTCCAGACTCCTTAAAATAAAAGGTCCTCTAAGCACTTGTCACTTCAGGCTCAATAAAAATCAAAGGCGACTAGAGTCATCTTTTTTTTTTTCTCGACTCTTTAAAATTGAAAAAATAAGTTGTGTCAAAGCATCTAAAATTTATTTTAAATCAGAATAACATCACAAATTCCCTTGTTGGTCTTTGGGTTGAGAAAATGGAGCCTACCAACCAAGGATTCCCCCTTGGAGGAAATCCTAGTCCCTTCTCCACTTGGGGAGATGTTGGTGCAGCCCATACGGCCACTTTGTCACTTCCAATGTTGACAATTGGTTTTCCTGTCTGGCTCTTGTCTACCTCTGTCGCTCAGAATCCCATAATTCCTGAATAGTCAAATCAGCAACTAGACGACACTGGAGTTGCCTCCCAACCTTCTACTTCTTCTGATTCTCCCTCTCCTCCTTCCTCTTCGCTTGATAAAGCTGATGAAGCTAAAAGTCAAGTAACTAAGAAGAAGAAGAAGCAGAAAGAGAAAAATGAAAAGAAGAAAAAGGAACCAAAATCAAAAGGGGGCAACCAAGTGTCATCTAGCGAAAATCCTCACACTGCACCATCGAAACATAAATCTCCTTGTGTGATTTTCAATGGAGACCATTGTCACTGATATTGTCCCTGCATCCCTCAGATCTTAAGGGATTGGTCTCCTAATTTGCATAATCCAGTGGTGTCAACCTTTGACGATCATGTTGAATGCACACCATCAACTAGTGAAAGTGAAGCACATGGATAGAAAAGGAATCCCAAATTTCCTTGTAAGTTGTGTGAAGGAAATCATGCCATCCACCGTTGTCCCTTCCTTGACGAGGCTAAAAGAGTTTTGGATGATTGTCCGGTTTCACCGCTACGACTTCCTCCTGGATATAAAAAGCTGTTACCAAGTCCTACATCGGTTGAAAATCTGGTTGGCCCATCATTGTGGTCGGCCGAAGCATCTATCATTGAAAATGAATGCTCTGAATCCATACCAAACGAAAGTCAAAAGATCGAGACGGCAGTTGACCTGGGAGTGCTCATCTTCAAATGATACCGTGACTGAAGAGAAAGAGAACGACACCATTCAAATTCTTTTCATCAACATAGACTCCGATGAACTTGGGGGCAGTCCTCCCATTCCTTTATCACAGGAATGAAGTTCATCACAGTCTTATCCGACCGTCTATTCGATCCCACCACCTAGCAACCTAGTCGTTTCCTTCGACTGGAATCTACTAGGCAGACCCTATTTACCAGCTAGTGTACCATTCAAAATCATTGTACAAGCTTACAGAATGGTCATGGTTGGTACCATCATCGATGAAGGCACTTCTATGAGTATCCTTTCCTCAACTTCTTGGAAAGCGCTTGGTTTGCCATCGCTTTTTCCTGAAATGAGAAATCTGACAGGCTTTGACAAAGGAACCATTCGACCTTTAGGGATCCTTCCAAATGTGCCCATTACTTTGAGAGGGAAAACTGTTCACATGAACGTGATGGTAGTTCAAGGACCCTTGGATTATAATCTACTCCTTGGATGCGAATATATTTATTGCATGGGAGCCATTGTCTCCTCACTCTTTAGAGTAATGCGTTTTTCGCACGAAGGCAGAATGGTCAATATCGTAGACCAAATGTCATTCCCCAGTTCACATCAAAAATAGTCAAATTCCATCCCTAAATGGTCTTTTCACACAAGGAATGTCTCATCGATCTCCAGTCCATCAACCTAAAGAGCACGAGTGATTCAGGAGGACATGACTGAAACCCATGGGGCATGCACCCTGGTTTGCTTCGGCAGAAAAGCTCTGGGTATAGGGTAGGTTTCAGTGAAGGATATATGACTAGTCTGATACCTGTCCGTATAGGAAAATGGGATTAGACCGGATAAGATACCTCCATTAGAAGGTAGGCGTTTCCAGATAGAACAAATGCTTTGTTTACAAATTAAAGGGTAACCTGGAAAAGGTAGGCCTTTCCTGATAGAACAAATGTTTTTTCTGCAAATTGAAGGGTAACCTGGAAACTCTACTTCGCTATACTTGGGGGCATGCAAATCTTTCCGCATGCAAGTGAAGAGCGACCATTTTATTTTTTAAATTTGTAGGACTTCTAACCCTTTAAACCCGTAAGGCTAGTTGTTTCCTAACTTGCATAAAGAAAGGATCCGTGGCAAATCTTGGGACATGTAAGCCACTTCAAAATAGCATCTTGAATGAGACATTCTTATCATACGACTGGCAAGCAATGTACCGTAGG
This sequence comes from Pinus taeda, assembly GCA_000404065.3. NCBI lineage: Eukaryota > Viridiplantae > Streptophyta > Pinopsida > Pinales > Pinaceae > Pinus > Pinus taeda. The sequence goes on along the minus strand of APFE031244886.1, from coordinate 35,322 downwards.
GTTCAAGCTCATTAAAAAATAAACCCTCCACGAGCAGTTTTAGCACATAGTTCAAGCTTGTTAAAAAATAAACATAAGTCATGAGAAAATGTTTCCCCCAACATTTAAGCTCATTAAAAGAAAATGAACTGGTAAATAACCATTGTGAATGCCTTATCACTAGCTTTTGAGCCTTGGTCATGTTCTCACCATCACCTCCACTCTGTTTTTAGCCGATCATTCACCCCCATATGATTGTTTACCCCTTCGAGGAACATCTGCAAAGAGTGATTCTATTAGCCATCCTTGTGACACTGCCATGATTGGAAAATTCCAAATCTTACCTGGAATCAGCTGCTACTCGAAACAATCACTCGTTCCTCGAAAATGAGTCTTCTTTAAGCTCTTTTCACCTGACTCATAAAATATGAAAATATTGCCGAGTGATTGGCCTCTCCGGCTCGTTAAAGTCATCGGAAGTGCTATCCCTCCTCCAGATTTTAATATTTTTGGACCTGAGGGATTATTACACAAAAATATCGAGCGCTTGTCATGTTCGGCTCGTTAAAACTATAAAAAAATTCAACCCTTTTGTAATATTTTACACTTTTTCGGACTTAATGGATTATTTGACGAAAAAGAATCATTGGAGTCTCCTTTCCGTTCCTTTCAGACTCTCTAAAGTTGAAAGGGACCGAGTTATATTTGTCGTTAAACTCGTTAAAACTAAATAGTGACAAACTCATCCAAATGGACGAGAACGGGTTTCATTGTCGCTAGGCTCGCCAAAATATAGCGACGGGTTTGCCCAAAGGGTGGATTATAGAACAAGCATATGTTATCCTCCTCAAGCTTGACAAAAATAAAGAGGTACTGGTCAGCAATGACTGGGGAAAATTTGGAAGAAAACTTGAAGAAACTTTATTGCTAGCAAGTCGCTTTCGAACATGACACTTTCTTTCCACATCCATGCCAGATTGGGTTGTTCTATTCACTTGTCATCAACATTGGTCCATCACACCATCCATCTTTGGGGTTAACGCTACCAATTCATCGTTAGTGTCGCCGATATGTTCAAGAGAAGTCATTCAGACAATTCACCTGTGTCTCACCCACTGCAATACAGTCATGCTCCATTCCTTCATGATCGCCACCCTCAACCCTGTATCGTCAGATTGTTTTCACCTCCAAAATTATTGGCTTCGTTCCATGTCGTTGATGTGGGATTCATTAAGGCTCTCCTGCGACGGGTTTCTTCTTGTCGACATCAACTCATTATCCAAGAAGTTGACTTAGGAACAACCCTTTCAGTACTTTGAAGCTTGCATGCCTCAATAGCAAGTTTCTCACTTTCGGCAACAGGTTTACATCAATGGCCTTTGAGCCAGAGATTTTACATGGTATTCGACGCCAAGTCTTTTTTTCACACCATGTGAATTGTACTATAGTACCTTGAGGGTCATTGTCATTATTGGTGATTCCTCTCGCGCATGTTAACAGATTACATCATTGGCTGGTAATTAGGCGATGTCTTCCATGTTCGACTCCATAACATTTTTCACATGGATCGACTTATACTCCAAGTGAAGATTAAATAAGTTTTGAAGACCCCGGATCTAGTTCCATCCATCCGGGCTGCGATATATTTAGGAATATAAAGACATCAAGTGTACATCATTCCCGAACAGATGATCATCCAAATCAAAAGATGATGGGTCCATATCATCAGTCTGTCACATACACGATTGTCTGTCCTATGTACATGAAAATGAATTTATAAAGTTGATGATGGGGATGCTCGCCTCAGCTAGATCATGAAAAAATGTTGTCAAAATAATGTATTTTATTGTATCTTATTACAGGTTGCCTCCCAGCTCAGAAAAACTTCGGATCCTCATACTAAAGGATTTCACCCAACATCACAAAGATTAACGACCTCGTGCTTTAGGGGGCAACTGTTATAGACATTTTTGGGCACTTCGACCGCAATTATAAATGTCCATATACTAAGGGCTCCTAAGTCCCTAAAAGTGTTGCTTCACTTCCTAAAGGAACAAGGTCATCTGATTACATCATCTCCCAGAAGTTCACCACTGAAAACTGCTCATAAATGGTCAAAACTGGACCATACTGAAAGCTCAGTGCAGAGGGTGCGATGCATATCAACTTCCCAGTGTACAAGGTGCGATGCATAATGAATTGCTCCTCTGTAGGGTGCGATGGTCGGGAATGGATAAATGGCAGGTACAAAATGTGACGTGGAAGATCATGGAATCTTCCAGAAGCTTCCCCTATGACACTTGCCTCTTTGTTTTCGACCAGGGATGAGTAAGATATCATCATTCTCCAAGTGGAAGTAGGAACTCTCAGAGAGAGGAAACTAATCAAGATCCCAGAAGATGACTCACCTCTCTGTAATTATCTATATATGGATCCCTCATCACAAAGATCCAGAGGAAGGAATTTTGTATCTTACAGAGAAGTGTTGTTGGTTTTCTAGTGTACATTCATAGTGTTGGGTGATCTAAGCTTTGCTTGAGGTGAAGAAGGGCTTCCTAGCTGGAGGATGATGCTAGGTCAAAACATATGGCTGTAATCCTCTTGCTACTTTTCATCTTAATAAAGCTATTTTAGTTTTCTTCCATATTCTTGTGTCCTTCATCCCATTTATTATATTATTCTAATTATTTTGAATTAATATATTATATTTACTCTAATTTAACCATAACCTTTCCCCAACTTCAAAAAAAATAATAATTATTAATTATTAGTTATTAGTAAAAAATTATTAATTATTTATTGTTAATAAATATCAAATCAACAATGTTCACATTCTCTCTATTTTTCTAACAATCATATTTTATGTCTATCTCTCTGTCCTAACGATCACTATCCTCTACACTTTTGTAACCGTCATATTCTATATCTATCCCACTAAGACCACTATTCCCATACTTCCACTAAAACAAAGAGCACATTGCATATTTTTCTAATTCATCTAATTTAATATAATTTTAATACTAATTTAATATTTAAAAATAAATATTTTATTATTTTCCACTTTAGAATTAAAATAAATTAGACCAAATTCATTATTTTATTAATTTATCCTTCATCCCATTTATTATATTATTCTAATTCTTTTAATTAATATATTCTATTTATTGTATTTCTATATCTATCCCACTAAAACCACTATTCCCATACTTCCACTAAAACAAAGAGCACATTGCATATTTTTCTAATTCGTCTAATTTAATATAATTTTAATATTAATTTAATAATTTAAAATAAATATTCTATCATTTTCCACTTTAGAATTAAAATAAATTGGACCAAATTCATTATTTTATTATTTTATTAATTTGGTCCTTCATCCTATTTATTATATTGTTCTAATTCTTTTAATTAATATATTCTATTTATTCTATTTTAAGCATAACTTTTATTATATTCCATTTTCTTATTAACAAATTATTAATTACCGATATCTAACAAATCAACAACGTTCACATTTTCTCTATTTTCCTAATGGCCATATTTGATCTCTATCTTAATGGTCATATTTTATCATTGTCCTCTCTACTTTCTTAACAACCATATCTTATTAGTATCCTCTCTACTTTCCTAACATCCATATTCTATTTTTTATCTTCTACATATTCTTGGTTTAACCCTCTTACTATTCCTAGACTTCCACTAAAGCAAGCAAATTGAAAACATTGTCCCTTAATAATGTTTGAGTCAATTTATTTTGAAGAGATAATGCTATCCAATCATAGTTAAACTTGATGTTTCATATATGAATCTATCTATTCCAAAAAAATATTACATGTTGAATTAGTCATATTTTATTAGTATCCTCTCTACTTTCTCAACAGTGATATTCTATTTTTTATCTTGTACATATTCTTGGTTTAACCCTCTTACTATTCCTGGACTTCCACTAAAGCGAGCCAATTGGAAACATTGTCCCTTAATAATTTTTGAGTCAAATTATTTTGAAGAGAGAATACTATCCAATCATAGTTAAACTTGATCTTTCATATGTGAATCTATCTATTCCAAAAAAAAATTACATGTTAAATATCATTCTAATGATTAGCTTAGTCTTATTTTGATATGCTTGTGCTAAGAGGCGCTCTACAACCCAGTATGGAGGTAAATCTCACGTAAACATGTAAATGTAAACGTAAATGTAAAAAATTCAACATTTTTAAATCTAATGTCGGCCGAGATCAGTCTAATTATCATCATGTATAAACACAATATAAATTTAAAATATAAAGAGATTATGAACACTCAAAATATGGGTATTGTGAATAAATATAAATATAAATAAATTGGAGGTATGGTAAAGAAATAAAGCATCTTCTTATACTTACTCTAAAAGTATGGTAAAATAAATAAAAATATAAATAAACTAGAGGTATTTTAGGTGAAGCCTATGAGCCAAATACCACGGGCCTTATTATTAATATTATGCAAAACAAAAATTATTAACCTTAATATTAATATTAATAAAAATAAAAATGGCAAATGGAATTGACCCGTGGTATTGAGAACCAATGGTGTTGACCCATGGTATTCACGTGGAATGTAGCCTATTTAAAGGAGGAATTAAACTAGCATAGATCCACCTTTACTCTGGATCTACTAAGCACTGAGAGATCAAATATGTTGATATGCCAACTAAAATTTGATCCCTCTACATTGCTTGGTAGATCCAGACTAAAGATAGATATTGTTTTTTCATATACATGTCTGTTTGTTTATTTTTTTCTCTTTATTCCCTACCTTTTATGACTGAGAAATAATGAAAAATGACCTATCATCTTTATAAAGATTTCATATCATTATATTTTGTGAGTAACAATTTTTTTCCCCAAAAAAAATTCCCCTCCATGTTTAGCTGGCTATATTTCTGTGTTACATGATGTTCCCACTAGTCCCTGATACATGTGAGAATAGTAAGCTGCAAAGATCAACAACAATACTATTCTATTTGATAGATTTCCCCTTAACCTGCAACTGTTATTGCTGAAAGGGATCTCCCTCAAAGAATTGGCAAGGCTGAGACTGGTTTACAATTATTTCTATTTATTATTCTCATTAGACAAAAACAATGAATGGAAATAGTTGCAAACACTATTTATATTCATTGTTGTTGTCCAACGAGAATAATGAATAGAAATAATTTTCAAACCATTTTCAGCCTCGCCAATTCATTAAGGGACATCCCTTTCCGTAGTAGTAGTTGCAGGTTCCTTGAGGATCCAAATCTGGGGTGGAGGCACTAAGGTATTAAAGCATTAGTGGCTAGGCAAAGACAGTTAAACCTTGATCTTTGAGGAGCATTTGGTTGTTGGGTACATATAGGTGGATCTATGGACTCTTAGTGGTGTTGAAGGTGGGAGAAGTTACTTTTAACACCCTTCCCGAATATTTGAAATATGGCCTTGGGGTGATTGATTGCAATAAATACTATAGTGAAAGCCAATCTAAGGTGGGGAGGAGAGTCGAAGTACCAATGTCAGTTGCAAATCTTCCTACATTAGGATAAGTACTTATCTGAGTTCTTGTGTATGTGAACCTTATATAAATTTCCTATGAATGCTTAGTGTCTTGATTAAATTCTCATGTTAATGTTGAGAGATATTTATTTCTTGTGTATGACTAACGAGGAATTCTTATTGCCTATATTGATAATGAGGAATTTCATTTCTTGTATGATTATTTAAATAAGGATCATTCATCTTTAAGTGACGAGGAAGGTTATTGCTTGTGCGAATATTGAATGTTAATTTCCTATGTAATTTCCAAGAAATGGCTTAGTTCTTTTGTCTATTTATGAGTCTAAAATTCAGTCTAATTGGCTAAGTAGGAGATATAGTTCATTATCAGTTGGTTGAATAAATTCTTATGGTAATCAAGCACTATTTGAGCATGTATCTGTTTTATTGCATTTATATGTGTGTGTGTGTGTACATTAGGCTAATCATTGTAAAGCTCAGAGAGATAGTGCTATATACACACACATATATATATCCTGTACAGAAATTACAGGAAAATAGATTCTTAAAACAAAAAAATATTACAATGGCAAGAATATATAACATACACAAGGATTTTCTCCTCGAACCCAAATTGGGAAAACCAAATTGATTTTTCATTATATTCATTTCATTGTTACAATACATTATATACATGTCGAAGCATTCACAAACACTAATAAATTAACCTTGGATTAGAACATAACCATAGTTCTCTTGACCATATCTACAAAATTCCGTGGGAAAAAGACATCATGCCTAAAACCATGTGCAAAAACATGCACAAAAAACCATGTGCATGCCTTGTTAGTTTTTGTAGCATTAGATGGTATTATAGTCTCCGAACGTTGTGGAGAGGTTAATACACATAAGTTCTCCAAAACATAGAAATCGTTTCTGCAAATTTCACCTAGAGGTCCCTCAATTAAATTAATTGACCGTAATTAAAAAATTCCTAACTCTAACAAAGGAAAATTAGTTAATTAATAGGAATTAATTGTGAAAGGTGTGAATCATCTAGAAACTCACACAGATTGACTTGGAAATCATCACAACCAATGATTAACTTTTAATTCTGGTCATTGGAGTATTACCTAAATATTAAAAGAAGAGTTCGATGGGTAGATGGAGAATACAAAAGTGTAGATATTGAGGTTCCTAGACAAGTTGAATTCCTAGTAGTAGGTGTGATTGAAGAGTGGAGGTTGAGCCAGTGGGTGAGTAGTAGGTGGCAAGAGAGGTTAGTAGTATCCAGTGGTCTAATTTTCGATTTTCCAGTTCTAGAGAGTCAAATAGAGAGAGTATGAGTTTTCCCATAGGGTCCGTGCAAGGATTGCGTGGGAAATAGTAGCAGTGCAGTTCAATCTAGCTAGAGGACAAGACGATTCGGTAGTTGGTGGCCAGGAGTTTTATTAGAGGGATCAATGAATCAGTTCTGAATCTAGAGAGAAGTAGAGATAAAAATTTGAGGAGTTTCAAAATGTAGTAGAAGAAAGGCCTACGAAGTTACTTCGTAGAGGTTGGTGCAAAACGAAGTGCGAATTGTTGAAGGACCAGTTTCTGGAGTTGAAATTAGCTGTGGGATAAGGAAAAATACTCACAACAACTTTCTAGTGATTCTCTCATATTGGATTGCCAACTTGGCATCCAAATTATTTTACTAATATTTTCTACTACAAATAATAATATAAACCCTCAAATACTCAACCTGGTTTTCATAGAATGGGTTTCTCTGGGGACTTTCGTCCCAAAAAATGGTGTTATTTTTTTGTGTATGTGCTAGCATTTCTCAGTTTCTAGTGTTTTTATTTTCCATGGTATTTTATTTGTGAATATTGTAATGTGGTTAATTCGTTGTTTTCATAGCAATAAACTACATGATTAATATTACAGTTAGAAGAATTAATTCTAGTCGTTGCAATAAAAATTTCAGTAGTGAAATTTTCAAATGGTATTAGAGGTAATTTGACAGACAAGAAGCTCAAATGTAGAGAAAGGAAAATTCGTTGTTCAAAGGGAGTGTTAAGAAGAACTTTCTGAAGTTGAACAATGCTTAGCTAGGTAATGTGAATTACTGGGAAAAACGGTTCTTCAGCTGCAGGTGGTAGAAAACTTTTGAATTTCCCAGAAGTAATTCCACCAGGCAAAGGGAGTAGAAACAACTCAGTATTTTCATTGAGCATATTTTCTTGTGTGGGTATAGAGGGTTTTGCAGCAGTTTTCTAGAACAAAATTAGTGTTGGGTGGGAGAGGAAGAACACATAAGAATTCTTCAGTAAATTCTCCATTATGACCATGGACAAAGTTAATATTCAGGGGGCTTCATATTTTTCTTTGAGGTTACAACACAATTTTTCTTTCCTATCAGGATCAATTTCACAAGGTATTTGGTATATAGACAATGGAGCTTCAACTCACATGATAGGGGTTGGAGAATATTTCTCTAACTACAAGGAGTAGCAGGTGGAATTCCATATTACGATGGGAAACATAACGAAGTGTACTCTAGTGGGGAGAGGTACCCTCGATTTTCAGAGGGAGTTAGGAGAAATTACTAACGCTACATATGTACTACATGTGCCAAGATTGTGTATGAACCTAATTTCATTATCCCAACTACAGGACAAGGGATATAATGTCCAATTTTTAGGGAATAAGGTGTTTGTCAAACACCCAAGCTGGAAGAGGGTGAGGCATATTGGAGTTCGAAGCAATAGGTTGTACAAGTTGTAACTCAGTTCTCCAATGGAACTAGTAGGTTGTGACAATAGTAGTGGGAAGGAACTAAATGAGCTATGGAGTAGGAGAATGGGACATTTACACCATGGATCTCTCAAGATACTTAGGAAGACAGTAACGGTGGTTCCAGAACTTGGAACAATACACAATGATGTATGCATAGGGTGCATGCTTGGGAAATAAGTTATGGAAACATTCCCAAGAAGTGACAAGAAAGGGGATGGTGTTTTGGGACTTATACACTCAAACATTTGTGGCCCGATGTCCACTATAGCTGCCATTGGGGCCAAATATTGTTGGGTAATTTAACTATGCTTTAAATAATTTTAAATTAAATTGTCAATCCAGGATTGTAAAATTATGAAATATACAACATAATATATGCTAGGAGTTTAGCTTTCAATTCTAAAGGAAATAAATTTCAATGAAAGAAAGTTCTACTTTATGAAAATGAATAAAATGACATGAAATGAAATATTAATTTAGACAAGAATTTAATAATTAACTTAGGAAAGCATTGAAAAAATAATCTAGGAAAGCATGAAAACTTAATCTATGAAAGCATGGAACCTTAATCTATGGAACCACGTAAACTTAATCTACTAAAGCATGTGAATCTCTAATCTATAAAAGTGAGTAAACTCAATCTTTGAAATCTTGTAAATTTAATATAGAAAGCATTTGAAATCTATTTCTATGAAAGTAAACAATTCTAATCACAAATGAGAATGCTTTAGGTTTTTCTGTATTTTTATATTTTTCATTTTTCTTGATTACAATATGTAAAAGAGTGAAGTGACAATCAGAAACTTGAAAACACATCATCTATAACATGTAAATAAATCAAATCCTAAGTGATCATTGTAATGTAAATTTTTTCTTAATTAAAAAGGTTAAATAATTGTTATTGAATGATGATGACTTCAAAAACTAGATTGATTTAAGTTCAAAATGAGTGATCTCTTTCTTAGTTTTATGAATAGTTCAAATTCTTTTTTCTATTGATATATTTTTTGGCCGCAACAGTGAATTTGAAAATTTACATTTTAAAGATACATGAATATCTCCAAAATCATGCATAATTTTGAAGATATTCTTGATGATCAATGAAATTGGCTCGTTATAAATAAAACACATGTTTTATTTTTTAGATCTATCTTAGGTTGCCTAGAAACTGCATTAGAAGCTGACTCACCGAAAATTGCTACTAATCTAGATCACTATATTCAATGAAGTGTTGAAGGCTGACAATTGCAAGATTAAACAAAGTGTTATTGTTGATTTTCAAAAGAAACTAATTTAAAACATAAGAAAAGTAATATAAGATACATATATGATAAAAGTACGTGAACTATAAAACTACAAATTACAACAAAAAATAATATAAAACTATAAACCAAATAACACAAGAACTTATCAAATTTGTTTTATTCCATCATGGTTCGGAATTATGCTCCAAGCGTTCCTCCCTTTGAATGGAGAAGGCACTCCTATTTATACAAAAACTAAGATAACTAATTAATAAATGTAGATCCAAAACTCTCCCATATATCAAAAATCTCTCGTAGATACACAAATATCTCATGTGGTTCCAACCATGTGTTAACATCTAGAAAGTAACATCTCTAAATATCCTCTCACAAATATCTAAAATATTGATGAGAAATCTTATAAAAGCTTACATGATTATTCTCCATCAAATGTGCTTGAATGATTATCTCAAATCTTCCTCAAGTCTTCAAGGGTTAAATATGAACTTCAGATTTGAGACTTAGAGGCCAAATATGACTTTGTTGCAACCTTCAAATATGCTTACAAACATCACAAAACTCATCCAACTTTTATATATAAGTGAATAAATGTTATTTTCCTAATATTTAACCATAAATTCACTTAAAATACTAAAATATATTCTTTGGAAAATAATAAGTATAAAACCATATATAATCATAAAAATGGTATTAATGTATGGTTATAGGATAGTGGGATATGGTTAAAGGTGAATGAAAGGAGGAAGAAAAAGATGACAGTGTGGAGACCCAACATTTCCCCCCAACTGAAGATGTCACATGTCCTCACATAAACTTGCATTAATTCTCATGAACTAATGTCATATCATTTTATGTAGCCTTTTGGAGTGAAATACTATGTTTTATCAACTACTCGTTTTGTCACTTGAGATGCTTGTCCAAAATTTGCATGTTTTACAAAGTCTTCAATAATTTACTTTTCTGAAGAGAGTTATTTTGGAGTCTTCTTTGAAATATATTTAAGTGGAAGCTCATTTGGTTGGTTTTTGTGTGGAAGCCAAAAGTATTGTAGTTTTTATTCTTGTGTGGTAACACTTTTATTTTACTCTTCTTCTTACTGCAACAAATAATACTTGAAAATTCATTAAAAGTGAAGACCCATTTATATTCATATAATGTATCATTTATCATCATCTGAATCACTCCAAAACATATTGATTTTTGAATTGAAGAGCAACAATACTCAGTTGGGAGAAACATGTTCATCAAAAATGTACGAGGTTATGGAATATGGAATGGTAATGAATATCCCCCCCAACTTAAATTGCTTTATGTGTTTGAAAAATTGGGAAAGATAAGTCACATGGAAAATTTTCCAAATACGAATATTTTAGCATTCAAGGAATTATTGATTAAAGATTAGAAAACAACATACCTTCACCTACATGAAAATTCCATAATCTATGCATCGAGAAGATCTTGGATGTTATTGATAGATCATAGAATGTGAAGTGGAAGAATCTGACTTGGTTCTTCTTTTCCCTTGGCTATATGAATAGAGGATGAAATATAAAATTGAAACATTTGTAACTTCTTATTGTTGGATGTAGGAATTTAATTTTGATTTATTGGACCACTACTGCAAGTTGTTGTTGATATCATAAACCATATAGTCTTCAAATATAACCTTGGTTAGTACAATTAAATCTAGGTGAATGGATTTAGTTGAAGGAGAGCATAGAAAGAATTCATTGGATTACCAACCAATAATCTCAATCATTAAGCAATGTGAGAAAACTCATCGTTAATGTAAATGAGTGTCAAGCTACAAGAGTTCATCTTAAAAGGTACTAATGAATGTGTTGAAGTTGAGTTGCCTACAAAATCTAATAGTCAATATACATTGTTGTATTCCCATTGTTGTAAGTGAGGAGGTTTCCCATTGATGTGTGCAACATCCAAGGCACTTAATATAATCGATGATATTTGTCCTAGATAAAGTGTTGAAGTCAGTGGGACAAGATATATTGGAAGGTGGACCTTGATGAATCCCACATCAACGAACTCAAGCATAGAACTGAAAATGATTTGAAGAACCATAATGAAATATTGAAACCAACCTGAAATTACAAAACTTATTGTGAACTTTATTGGCCAGTTGCCTAGTTTTTTCAGAAAATCTTGTATCCAATTGTTCCAGTAAACTAGTTTTCACAAGCAGACTTTTTTCTTCTCTTTTTTTTCTCCTTTTCTCTTTACCTTTTATTTTGTTTTTTTAACTCTATCCTAATCTACTTGAAAATGAATATATCTTTCAAGTATAACAATATTTCCAATGGAGCCATGTGTGTAACAAGAAGAAGAATAAAGTCATATGTAGGTTTGGAAGATATACTTTGATATGTACCAGAATATGAGGGACAAATTGTTTTGACTGAGATGTTGTAAAGAACTATTGTAGGAGTGGTACTTTATCTCAATGATATTTTGGAACCAAATTTCAATATAGTTGTGATTCTTTTGGTTCACTTGATCATCTGGATGATTAGTATGTCTTCTTCTTAATATCATTTGAATCTTCTATAATTTATTGAGTAGACTATTGAACGCATAAATTATTTGATGATAGGCATAGTAAAAATTCCTCGATCTTAGGATCCAATGGTTTCTCTCCATAAAATATGGTCCACGATTCTTGAGTCTTTTATGTATCTTCTTCTGGATGTTTTTCTTCAATGACAACAAGAGATTATTTTTGCAATACTCTTCCTAATATAAGATGAATATCATTTATATCAAGAGGATTTTTATGAAATTTTTTTATCTTACCATTATAAGTGTGTTGAGGTATTTTATTTTTGGGGTTCAGAAATGGTTGTGCATGTACTAGAGTGGGAATGGGTTTTTGAAGTCGTTGAGTAGGTGATAATGGGATAGGTTGACTACAAGTCAACTTAGGGTGAAAATGAGGTTTTGGTGGAGGTGAATGGTATGAATAGCATTGAGATTGGTATTGAGGATAGTGAGAAAAATATTGAGGATATGGTTGATTTATTCCATTAGTGCCTTTCCAACCATGTTGCTAAGATTGGTTTTCAGATTGGGATTAAGATGGCCAATGTTTCCAAGGCAAGAGTGTGTTCCAATTACTTTGAGATTATTGTGCATAAACTTGAAATTGTGAATTAGAATATTATATCATACCAGGTTGACAAGGATTCCAAGGTATTCTTGAAGCTACATAATAGAGTTTCTCTAGTGCTTGGTTTACTCCACCATTTTCTTGGTAAACATCTTTCAACACTGGTAAGGATGGGTAATCTTTTATAGCATGTTATTATGCACAAATGACACAAATTTCAATGTTATCAAGTAGAAATTCATTCAAGACATGTTTCTTTCTACATTTAGGGAAAAATATAGCAAAAGAAACATTCTCAACCTTTTTCTTGTTTTTCATTCTTAGCATATCAATATGTTCACTTAAATTACCAGGAATATCAAATTTCAAATTATGAAGCAAATTTCCAAGTTCAACTTGACTTATTGAGCCTGATACTAACTTACCTACTTAGCCATAACTGAATGCTGAGGGGATCTAGCATACTTTGCATTTCCTAATGATATGTTCTTTCATGATTCACAAAGCTCTTGAATGATAATTGAGAAACATATCCTTTACCCATGATATTAAGACGATCAATCCATTCATCTCTAATTACTCTAAGTAAGAGGGTTTTTAATATATCAAATATTGAATTATGCAATTTTTCTCTCTTAAGATAATACATAAATCTCTCTACCATATCCTCAAGACTCTCATCTTATTTTTGAGTCATTTTAAAGATTTCCTCTTTAAGATCATAATGTATACAATAGTCCTTATATTTTTCTAGAAATATCCTTTTTCATATCATCTCATGATCTTATTCAATTAGTTCATAAACACATGAACCATTTAAGAGCTTTATCCTTCAATGTAGCTAGAAACAATTTCAATTTTTGAGCATTTAATAAGTAACCATAAGACCTAGAAAGTACTTCAATTTCAAAAATAAATATTTTTTGGTCTTCTAATCTCATATAGTGGAAGTTGGGAAGTACAAATGGAGATATGTTTTTCTTTTTAACATTTATATTAGTATTTTAAATGGGAAATCCAAAGGGATCTTCTTCATTGTCATCATTTCTATCCATTTCTTCTACATCATATGACACCTCTTCCACCTCCAGAAGCAAGTGTTCTTCTACCTATGAAAGTAAGAATGCATGATGTGCATGGTGATGTTGTTTTACTACACCACATGATCTAGTAGGAAGGGTAGGTGATTGCGAAATTGAAGTTCTCAGAGTTCTTCCTCTAATGAATCTAACTCTAGAATGCACTCTAGAATGAATGAAGTTAAACTTATACAACTAAAAGAGAATCCAATTAAGAATGAGATGCAATTCAATAACTGAATTTAATATAGACCTCACAATGGTGATGTGTAGGTTCTTACGCCTCATCCTAACATCTCACTTTTCCAAATTTGCGGAAATTAAAGAGAAATATAAATTGAAAGCTTATCCTATGTATAATTCCCCAACAAGAATGCCAAAAATGTTGGGTAATTTAATTTTGGTTTAAATTATTTTACATTAAATTGTTAATCCAAGATTGTAAACTTGTGAAATATACAACAAAGTATATGTTAGGAGTTTACATTTCACTTCAAAAGGAAATAAATTGCGATGAAAGAAAGTTCTATGCTATGAAAATCGATAAAATGACATGAAATGAAATATTAATCTAGAAAAGCATTGGAGAATTAATATAGGAAAACATTAACAAAATAATATAGAAAGAACTTAACCTTAATATATGAAAGCATGGAATATTAATCTATGAATGTAAACTTAATATATTAAAACATGGGGATTTCTACTCTATAGAAGTGAGTAAATTTTATCTATGAAAGCTTGTAAATTTAAACAAGAAAACATTTAAAATCTATTTCTATGAAAGTAAGGAACCCTAATCACAAATGAGAATGCTTTGGACTTTAAATATTTTTGTACTTTTATATTTCTCAAGCACTTGATTGCAATATGGAAAATAATGAAGTGACAATTAAACACTTGAAAAAAAAACATCTATAACAGATAAATACATAAAATATTAAGTGATCATTGTAATGTAAATCGTTTCTTAATTAAAAATATTAAAGAAATGTTAGAGAATTGTGATGACCTCAAAAACTGTTAAAAATAACAACAAGAAAATCCTAATTCGTTTTGTCCTTGAATTAAATTGTAATTCTATTCTCATAGAAACTTCTAGTAGTTAACTACGTTAAATTGATTTAGATGGCTCAATAAATTTGAGTTGGAAATCTATCTAGAGTCATGTAGAGTGATTCCTAAATTTTAGGGGCCCATGTTGAGTTCTTATTGAGTTGTAATTATTTAATTCAGTTTAACCAAGTTAAATTTAGTTAAACTAGTTCTAACTATTGGACGAACTAGTGAGTGGTCAAGTGAATTAAATTGGAATTAGTTCACATGGAATGATCAATAAGATAACTAATAATTCAATAATAAATAGCTCATGCATGTCAATTCTGAGAAAGACCAAGATGATATTAGAGTTTAGGGACAATCTACTATTACTTGTATAATTTTTTGCGTTGTACAGATGGTGCATGCAATCAGTAGAAGGCCAATGATGGATTTTGAAGTTATGGTGAGGGATTTTCCCAATTAAATATGGTCTAATTCCATTAGGGATTGCACAAGGAAGTAGGGGCTTGGAAGGTGGAAGAATTGGCTAAGTGCTTGCTTGAGTTGGTTTGTGAAGCAATGAGATAGTTTGTACTTGTGCAACGTTTTTTCAGGTTAAACAATAATTGTATTTTATTCTCAGATATTCTGGTTAATGCAATATAGATAGTCAGAGTCTTAAGTAGTTTGTTTCCCCAAAAAAATATTGTGTTATGTGCAATTGAAAGTCTTCCTTTTCTTCATCGTGATTTCATTGATCAATTTTTGTTTCCGTTCATGAGTAGAGTAGATTCATGTGTTTTGTTTTAGCATATCACATAAGCAATTTTAATCTATAGTTTAAAAAAAGAATCGTATCAGACTTGAATTCACTTTATAAGAGGAGCATATGAGTTTGTTGTCCAGGTAAAATCAAATTTGTAGGTTCAGACTTCATAATCGATAGGATGTCATTCTGTAGTTTGAGACTTGATTATGCTCTACACGGAAACTCGAATTACATAGCTTGGAAGGATAGGATGGAGGTAGTGTTGGAAGACAAGGGGCTAAAGGAATTCATAGATCATGATATCCCAAAGCCTCCAACATCTGATGTTAAGGATTTGGTTGAATGGAGAAAGTGTGTGGCAAATGTTGGAAATAATATTGAGAGGCGGGGTGAATCAGTATTAGCAAGTCAATTATTTTTAATTTCCATAATCAAATTCATATACGCTACTTCAGTTAATGGAACTCGCGTGTATACACAACTATATTTAAGGCAACTAGCGTATATCCTGAAAACTTACGATCTAGTTAATTCATCATATGTTGATATTTAATTAGTGCTTCAAAACCATATAAACAGTAACCAAGTGCAGTAAAAAATAGAACAGTCAATCACACACATGAACACAAGATATAAGGTGGAAACCCAATGTGGGTGAAAACCACTTGCTCCAATCATCTCTATCTTCCTTTTAATAAGAAACTTATTTTTACAATTTTTGTACTAGTACAGTCTTATACCAGTACGCAAGATTCTACCTGCAGAAGGCTACAACCTTCTCTCATTCCTTAGCTTCTCCTGGAAGGGAGCTACAACCCCCTAGCCCTTGTACTAGCTGATATGTTTACTAGTACGTAGGTGCCAGCCTATAGAAATGTACAACCTTCTCTTTTCTTCCAGCGACCACGTTTCATAAATTTTCAGAGTGGATACATCAATAACATCATTCAAACATCAAATATATCTGCATCAACCAATCTCCTTTGCACCAACCACAACTGAATCAATCAATCACTTTTCAGAATGTTGTAACCAGAATACAGTAACTAGAACCCAAGCGAGAACCCAGAACACAACAATAGCAAACAGAAGCAGCTAAAACATATTTTTTGAGGTATACGTTACTTCCATGTGTCGAACTTGCGTGCATATGCTCTTTTCTTAAGGCGAACCTATGTATGGATCTGCAAATCAAATTTAAGATGTATACGCTTCTTTGATATGTAGAACCAACATGTATACATGCCTTTTCTAAAGTGAACCTACGTATAGGTCTATAAATGATGATTTAAACTTTACAACAATTGTAGACTTCAGTTATACACAGATCATCTTTATAGACTACAACATGCACCAGCTATTGAAATAAATGATCAAAACCACACAAATATACTTCACTTCAAGCCTTAACATCTTGACCCATCATTAGATCTTATCCTTCATCAAGTGCTAAGGTTCATCCATGGTTCAGATCCAGCTATGCACCATAACCTAATAACCTGTATACTAGAACTTTCTCTTCATTAGATATTCAATAGTTGAGTACATTTGCCTAATGATCTTCTCCTCCTTTTATAGTCTTAGGCCTTACTCAATACCATGGACCAAAACTAGTTAGGACCAATAAGTTGGACCAAATACTTGGGGTCAACACTTCGGACCAGATATCTTGGACAATACCATGGATCAAAATACCATGGACCAAATACCATAGACCAAAACTTAGTTTTCCAACATGTACGTGCCTTTCCTTCTATGAAAGTGCGTGTGTACACTATATGCTCCTTTTGGTCTGCTAACCCACGTGTATACGCGGCTGGGTCAATGGGGAACCTGTGTATAGCTCTCTTTCTTCATTCTGTGAATTTGAACTTTGATCTGTCATATGAGTGAGTTTCCATCAAGGACAACATCTGTGTCATAATGCCAACAATCTCCCCCTTTGGACTTGATGGCAAACCCAAGTCACTCTCCTTCTTTGTCATCAAGGGAAAAGGGTTATGATCCCCCTAAGTACATGCTGAATTCTCTGATATGTTGAAGTGTGTTGATTGAGCTCCATGAATGAGCCCATGCTCCCCCTGAATATAATCAAGGCCTGCAAAAACATGTTCTAAAATAAGAACATGACTCTATACATACATCATCAATGACCTTCCTATCATCAATGACTTATACATATATCCATCTCCCAACCATAGTGGGGTAACAAAATAGGTCTTTTCATGACCTTTTCATTAAAAGATATACATGACATAAATAACAAAGACCAAAGCAACAACTTTCATAAGTAGCATCTATCAATCAGCATCCAGACCAGCAACCATGTTCTCCCCATGAACCTATTCCACCTGAATAAAAAAAAATTGTGTGAATTTGTTTCGAGATCTTCTAAGGTAATGCTAACAATGCATTATTAGAAGTATATGCTCCCCCTGAACCTGTGCTAGATGATCATTGTCAGATTTGATGATTTCATATAGTAGAAGAGCTATCAAGGCATTATCATAAATCAGATATACATAAAGTTATCAACAACTTATGAGAGCTCACATATTTCTACATGTCATCCACAGACTGTAACCATCATCAAGTAGAACATTTAATTCACTTAATCATATCAGACTCTTTTCATCCTAATTTTGGCCCACTAATTTTCCTCAAACCAACATATACGGAACTATATCCACAGAAACCAACGTATGTATGCGACTACATTCATGAAACTCGCGTATAACCACCTTTATTTGAAATAGATAAGTTTTAATAGTAGGATGATGCATCAACTATTCCTAGCTTTTGTCAGAGATATTCAAATGTCTCTCTGGGCAGTGGTTTGGTGAATATATCAGAAACTTGTTCTTTGGAGGGAACATACTCCAATTTGACCTTTTGTTCAAGCACTTGTTCATGTAGAAAATGATATTTGATGGGTATGTGCTTGGTCTTGGAATGCATGAATGGATTCTCTGAAACACTGATGACACTTCTATTATCACATAGAATGGATATGCATGGAGTACATGTGATCTGAATATCTTGCAATGTTTACATCATCCAAAGAAGTTGTGCGCAACAAGACGTAGCAGCCACATATTCTGCTTCAGTTGTAGATAATGCAATTGAACTTTGTTCCTTGCTGAACCAAGACACTAATCTAAAACATGCACCACCACTAGTTCTTTTTCTATCATCAACACTTCGTACCCAATCTGCATCTGTATATGCATGAAGTGTAATATATATATCTCTAAGATAGAATTAACCAATATTTTTTGTTCCTTAAAGATATTTGAAAATCCTTTTGACTACCTGAAGGTGTGATTCCTTTGGATTTTCTTGGAATCTTCAAACTATTCCTATTCTATGCATGATGTCTGGTCGGGTCTCTGTTAGATAAAGCAGACTTCCAATCATGGATCTGTTGATTGGTGATGTACTGCTATTGATTCATCATTTGATTTGAGACTACATCCTGTTACCATTGGGGTACATACTGGCTTAGAATCTTCCATGTCGTATTTTTTTAAGATCTACTTGAGATATTTGGTTTGTGACAAAAAAATACCATCTTTATTTTGTTGAACTTGTAGACCAAGAAAATATATAAGCTCACCAAGCAGGCACATTTCAAATTCTTGTTGCATTAGCGAAGAAAAATTTCGACTCATGGATTCTTCATTACTACCAAAAATGATATCATCAACATACACAACAAGTACTAGAAAGTTATTATTGTCAATATTTGTTTATAGATTTCTATCAGCTGATCCTTTTGAAAAACCTTGTTGATGGAGATATTTGTCAAGACAGTAATACCAAGCTCTTGGAGCTCGTTTTAGACCATAAAGAGCCTTTCTGAGTCTGCATACAATTTTTTCATCATTTCCAAGAATGAATTCATCTGGTTGCTCAATATAGACTTCTTCTTCTAAGTCTCCATTAAGAAAGGAAAATTTTACATACATTTCATATACTTTGAATTTCTGAAAACTAGAAATAACAAGAAACATTTATATGGCTTCAAGTCTAACAATAGGTGCAAAATTTTCTTCAAAATCTATGCCTTCTTGTTAAGCGTATCCTTTACAAACAAGTCTTACCTTATTTAAAATAACTTCTCCATTTTCATTTAGCTTGTTTTTTAATATCCATTTAGTTCCTATAATATTCTTATCATGAGGTCTAGGAGCTAATTCCCAAGCATTGTTCTTTTCAATTTGATGAAGTTCTTTATTCATGGCCTTGACCCAACATTCATATTTGCATGCTTCATTTACATTTTGACATTCGGTGGAGGATAGCAATGCTAGATAGCTTGAAGCTTCTGCAATAGTTCTTCTTGTTTGTGATGATACCCAAAAATGGGTAACTTTATGGGCTCATTTTGCCTATTATTCTCGATTAATCCACCATTCTTCATACTTTATGCATGATTTTGAATATATTTATGTTAATTGAATGAATGAGAATAGTCACTTGACCACAAAGTCTAATACGTGCTTATCGCAGATTTTTGGACATCTTTTGGACCAAGATTAGGCATTTATGAGCATGTTGGTAGCCAAATACAAAGGAACAAGGCTGAGGATTTGTAAGAGGGGTTTCTCCTACACTAAATTACCCCTTCCTCAAGTTCTCCACCATCAGCACGGAGTTCAATAGCCCACGAAAGATGATTTCAAGGGGCATCCGAGTAGGTTTAATGAAGTGGTTGATTAACTGCAGTTTTGGGCAGCCAAGCTCCTAAAGTTAAGGAGGACTGTTGGGAGTCCTCGTGTTGCATAAGTAGGAAGGCTTCAAGCCTTGGTAGTTTATCTATTGAATAGTTTGTTTTTTCACTTTAGTGCAGCTCTGCATTTCAGCTCATTTTCGAGATCTTGCTGTAAACAGTTCTATCACATGACTATTATTTTGAATTAATGAAGATGAATCTCACTTTGCACCAGCTCTGAGATTTCTTAAGAGGTTGTAACTCTTGGGGTTGGGCCCAACCCAAGTGCTAGTACCTCATTTGTGTACTTTTATGTGTTTTTCTTGCATTCATAGAATAGTTCTGTTATTTAGGTTAAAATATTGCTTTGTTACTTAGGTTGATTTTGATGATTAAGATAGTATTTCATGCTTCAAGTTGATTTGATAGTTTTGGTAATAGAAAATATCTACAAAAAGGCCAACAAGCAGTCCTTGACCTCATCAATCCCTCCTTAGGACCATGAGCTGAGACCAAGGCATACTTTCTCCCACAAAAACATTGTTTTTACCTTCCAATGCAATTGCGAGTGTTAGATTTTAAGTTGAAAAAGTTGATATCAGTTGTGTTTTCATGTTTAGATTTGTTCTTGCTCAATTTCCATAGCTCTCTTACATGATTTCCTGTCTATAAACTTTTGTTCATCATGTTTTTGGTTTTTAGGTCAGATTAGGTCAAAATAGATAGATCTATGGGTTTTTAGTCTTTGTTTGACTAGTTTTGGAAAATAGTGTGTAGAGCACCTATGATACATTCCTACCTACAATTCCTCCATCATACAACCGGCTCCAGCCCCTAATTTCAAATTCCTTCCCTTCATTTTCCACACTTTCCCGATTTGCCCTAATTTCTACATTTTTGTGCAACATTGCTCTTTCCATCCTTTAACAAATACAACCACCTTCATCACTCCTTAGCTTCATTTACCAATTCCTAGACCCATTAACATCCTTATCCATCCTTCATTTCCACTTTCCCACCTTTTTTCCACCATTAACCCTCTAAAATCTACTTTCGGCCTATTCCTATAGAACCCTTGCAGACTTCCTGTAAAAGTTCATGCGAGTAGTTTGTAGAGATCTGATTGTTGTGGAATTCTCTAGAAGGGTGCTAGGGACCCCTTAGGCCCTCTTATCACCTTCCCAACCTCCTGCAAGCACCCAATCCATTTCCTTTTGCGAATAAACCCTTGCACAGTCAAATATAGTTAAAGCACATGCATAATAATTCTGCAAAATTACTCAAAAATACAAAAAGATGCTTTTTCCATATTTTCCTTCAGAAGTAGCTTAGACACATGCATTTTACCTTTCTAAGATTCAATGGAATCCATTTCAGTATCCTTCATCTCTTTTCTTGCACCAGTACGGTTAGTCAGTAAAACTAGTGTTTGCTAGGGTTTGCATTTCCTTTCAGCTTTCCACTTCTTTATGCAAATAGACTAGCATCTTTTGAGTTAGCTTTCATCCATCACAGTTAAAAGCTTCTTCTAAGAACTCATAGAATTTTTCTTAAGCTCCTAGCGAACTTGCGCCAATTGATCAAGTGACAGCCTGCAGTGAGAGCTAGTACTTGTGCATACAACATCGTCGCTTCCAAGATTGTTAAGAACTACCGGGTTGATAAAAGTAAAGAAGAGAGTCCTAGGAATTGCAGCATCATTGCTGCAATATTGGATCCCACCATATTTTTAGTGCCATTGCTGGGGAAGTGTCAGAGTATTTGTGATTGCTGCTTTTCTTCTATTTTCTACTGCAACCTTCTGCTAAGTAGTTTAATTCAGCAAGAGTAGAGTAGTTGTTCCATTTCTATTCTACAATTTAATTTCCATAAAAGTAGATTAAACATTTCCTACTTTCATTTCATTTCAGTGAGCCTAAATTAGATATTTCCCGCTTTCATAGATTAGCATTTCAATTCCACAATTTCAATTCTGCAAGAGTAGATTAGCATTTCAATTCTCCAATTTCATTTCAGCAACATAGATTAGTCATTTCCTGCTTTCATTTCGACTCTGCAATTTCCATTCCATCAAGGTTTATTTTAGTTAGTTGCAATTTGTTGTTCAATTAATTTCAGTTTTGCAGGTACAAGTAGAGGAAAAAAACAGAAATCAACCCAAAAATATTTCATTTCATGCCTCGTAGGAATAGAGACAATTCAGGAAAATTCCTACCCAACACCCCCACCACATCACTGAGTCACCCTTATCTCTTCTTTGGTGGCAGTGATCCAGAAGAACCTATAGATGAACCTCTAGAGATATACGAAGATCCTATAACAAAAGAAGAGTAAGAAAACATTCCTCCAGAGACCATGGCTGAACACAGAAACAGTATAGGAAATGAGGAGAGAATAGAAGGTGCATTTCCCATCTAAGAGACTAATGGGGACACAAAAATGAAAAACATAAGCCCCTCAGCCTTACCTCACTTCAATGGATTGACCACTGAAGACCCCGATACCTTCTTGTTTGAGTTTGATGTCCTTTGTTGAACTTATGACTCTGCAGAAGACGAACAAAAGTTGAAACTCTTTCCCTCTACCTTCAAGGATGTATCACTATGCTGGTTCATGGGGTTACCTGGAAGCATTATCACAACTTGGGCTCAGATGCAGCAAGCCTTTAGAAACAAATACTGGGATTACTGTAGGGCAAAGGAAACAAAGGGAGAAATCTTTTGGATGACCATGGGAAGTGATGAATCTTTAGAAAACTATGAAGAAAGGTTCCAAATCAGTTATAAAAGGGCCAGGTGCACACTTGACCCTGAATCTCTGAAGCTGGTTCTACTTTGAGGAGTCCCTGAAGGCCTTCTAGATACCCTCCATTTGCTGGCTGGGGGAGAAATCTACCAACTACCTTATGATGACATAAAGAATATGTTTCGAAATCATTCTAGGGTAGCCCGGAATAGAGGTAGGGGGAGTCAGCTTTCAGCTAGTGCCACCTTCTCCAAACATGAGTTTTCAAATCAGATGGAAGACCTTAAAAGTGAGGTGAGACAGACCGTTGCCATGCAAATGGATACCTTCCGAATCCAATAGAAGCAAGAGGAAGCTGAGAGGGATTTGGCCATCTTTTGTCCCAGATGCACAAGGAAGCATCCTAGGAACGAGTGTCCATTGCACTCCATAGCGGTATGTTTCATTTGTGAGGTAGACCACGCTACAAATCAGTGCCCAAACTTACCCAAATTTAAAGCTATGTACCAAGGGGCTAAAGGATCCATTGAACCACTCTACTTCATGACCTAAAGGAGGCCACACGGACCCAGACCTTACCAGCAGGGGATGCAAGGGACATCCCAGACTTATTACAACCCCAACCAATCCACTCACATACCTTCTTGGGGTCCCCCTCCTCATCCTTCCTAGTCTGCACCCCCTCCTTGGTCTTATCCATGTCAATACCATACTCAACCTGCTGCTCATTTGTTTCATTCTCATGTTCAGCAACAACCTCAGTGGAATGCACCTCAACACGGGTGGAGGCCCAGTACAACTATCCTCCCACTATTTTGCCTCCACCACCTGCTCAACCATAAACATTACCTCCTGCTCCTCCAAGAAAACCCTAGATTCCTGCTCAACTGAACCTGAACCCCAATAACAGACAGACCTAGCAAGTATATATTGGAGAGACAACATGCCCTACCTATGCTGTGGAGATTAAGGAGATCAACCTATGATCTAGGAAGGTCCTCTCAGATAGCCAACCTCCTCCTAAGGAGGATGAGGAAGAAAAATAGGAAAGTGAACCCAAAGCCATTCCACCTTCTCCTGAGAGACTAGCTAGAACCATGCAACCAAACCCAGAAGAAACTGAACTTCTTGGAGAACTTAAATAGTTATGTGTAAAAATACTACTTCTCCAGGCCATAAAATATGTACTTATCTATAACAAATTGATCAAAGAGAACTGTTTTAGGCACCCAAGTAGGTGCAAGAGAGATGCCCCAACTATCAATGTAATAGGACAACTGTCCGATTTGATGTTGGGACAAATAATTTGTCCAAAATATCTAGACCCTGAGAGTCCTGTAGTCGATGTCCACATCAATGGCACCATAATCCCCCACACTCTGATTGATATAGGGGCTACCATTAATGTGATGACGAAGGACACCATGCTCAAACTCAACCTTTAGAGTGCCCTAAGAAAGACCTCGATAGTACTACAGTTAGCAGACCGCTCCACTGTGATCCCCGAGGGGATTGTGGAATATGTCATGGTCTCCATTGATTCTTGGCAGTACCTTGTGGAATTTTTAGTAAGGCCTTGGTTAGCTATTACAGATGCTTACATAAGTTGTCCAGCTGGGAGCATGACCATTTAGAATGGGCCTATGTCCAAATAGCGAGTCCTATATCCTCCTGCCCAACCTCTCCTAGAACATGACTTACCTCTCTGGTTGGAGGAGGAAGATGAGGATGAAGTCTACTCTACACCATTGTGCACAGTGGAAGCCAGCAGGGCAGGTCCTCAAACCGAGGATGACCTTATTAAGAATTTGATTCAAAATCCACCTCCCAGTGCACTGCCATTAAAGGAGTTAGTAGAAGACACCCAAGCCAGTGCTTTAGTGGATCTTAGTGTGGCTGATCCGACCTCTCTCTGAGTTAAGAATGTGGAATTTGGCCTTGAAAAAACCTTTAATATCAACTCAACCCTATCCCCATCTCAGGAGAAAGAGCTATATAGGTTATTGAACAACCATTTGGGTGTTTTTGCTTGGAGCTATAAGGAGATGAAAGGAGTCCACCCTTTAGTCTGTACCCATCACATTTACATTAAAGAGGATTGTAAGCCATTCAGTCAGCTCAGAGGAGAATGAAGCCAGCCCTTAAGGACATTGTCAAAGAAGAACTGCAAAAGTTGCTAGATGTAGGGTTCATCTACCCCATCTCTGACAGCGAGTGGGTTTCTCCTTTGGTGCTTGTGCCCAAGAAATGGCAAGTGGAGAATCTGTGTAAATTATCGAAAACTTAACAAAGCTACTGAGAAGGACCATTTCCCTTTGCCTTTCCTAGATCATGTGTTAGATTTCCTGGCAGGGAAGAAGTTCTTTTCCTTCCTAGATGGGTTTAACAGGTATAATCAGATCCAAATCAGCATGGAAGACCAAGATAAGACCACTTTCACTTTTCCATGGGGTACCTTTGCCTACCGGGTCCTTCCCTTCAGGTTATGCAATGCTCCTGCCACATTCCAAAGAGAAACACTAAGCATAGTTGCTGAGTTGGTTCATGATTTGATGGAAATCTATATGGATGATATTACCCCTTATGGTTCTAACTTCCAAGAAGCATTGACTAACCTGGGAAAAGTTTTAACCAAGTGTATTGAAATGAACCTGTCCATCAGTCCTGAAAAATTTGAATTCCTAATGACTAAAGGGACCATGCTAGGTCATACAATTTCTTAGCAAGGATTACAGGTGGATCCCAACAAGATTGCTATCATCCAAAGGGTCCGACCTCCTCAAAAGGTAAGAGATGTTCAGAGTTTTCTAGGCTTAGTAGGATATTATAGAAGGTTCATTAAAGATTTTAGTAAGCTAGCCTCTCCATTTTTTGCTCTTTTGGGGAAATATGTTGAGTTTATATGGAATGACAACTGTCAAGGGGCTCTGGATGCGTTAAAAGGTAAGCTAGTAACTGCCCCAATCTTGAGAGGTCCAAACTGGGCCCTACCTTTCCACATCCATACAGATGCCTCGAACGAAGCCATAGGAGCAACCTTAGGACAAGTTGAAGAGAAGCTACCATATGCCATATATTTTGTCAATAAAAACCTGTCCAAGGCAGAGTTAAACTATACTGTAACCGAGAAAGATCTCCTAGTTGTAGTCCATTCCCTAAACAAGTTCAGGCACTACATCGTTAGTTATCAAACATTTGTACATACTAATCATGCTACAGTTAGGTATTTGATGAATAAACCTGATGTAAATGCTCATATCATTAGATGGTTACTTTTATTGCAACAATTTGATTTGACCATTGCTGATAAGCTAGGTAAGGAAAATGTTGTCGATAATTCTCTTTCTAGACTAGATTTGCCTACTGGTGAAGAAGGGACGGTGTATGATCAAATGCTAGATGAACACCTATTTGCTATTTCAGTACTCTCTCCAAGGTTTGCTAATATAGAAAATTTCTTGGTTTTAGCACAGTTTCCACCACACCTATCCTTAAAAGATAAGAGCAAGATCACGTGGAAAGGTGCCCCATTCACTTGGATTGGGGCCAACCTATTTAAACTTGGCCTAGATCAGATTTTGAGGCATTGTGTCAGGGAGGGTGAAGTTTTTCACATCCTCCTAACCTATCATGATGGGCCCTGTGGAGGCCACTTTGCAGCAAAAAGAACCACCTTCAAAATTCTACAGGTAGGGTATTATTGGCCCACTCTTCATCAAGATGTCAAGAGATACATCAGCCAATGTGACCGATGTCAAAGGATGGGGAAACCAACTCCAAGGGATGAGATGCCCCTACAAGCCCAAGTAACTTTCGGGCCATTTTAAAAGTGGGGCATGGACTATGTGGGTCCTATCAACCCTCCATCAAAACAAAAGTATTACATCATTGTGTGCATGGACTACCTAACCAAGTGGGAAGAAACAAGGGCAATCATGGCAACAATAGAAGAAAAAGTAGTGGAGTTCTTGAGGGAAAATATCTTCTACTAGTTTGGCTACCCAAAACAATTAATCACAGATCAACGAAGTCAGTTTACCTCCAAACTGATTGAAGACCTACCCACTCATCACAAGATTAAGCACAGAACTTCCACCTTGGATAGGTGGAAGTCACTAATAGATCTTTGGAAGAGATTTTGACTAAATTGGTGAGCAACAATAGAAAATATTAGGCAGATCACTTGGTTGAGGCCACCTAGTCCTATAACACTACTTGGAAAACTAGAACAGGTTTCACACCCTATGAGCTGGTCTATGGGAAGAAGTCTTCGTTGTCCATAGAATTTGAATATAAAACATTGAGGTTGGCAGCTCAGCTAGACCTAGATCTCAACCATGCACAATAGGAAAGATTACTGCAACTGAATGGATTATATGAACACAGAATGCAGGCCCTTCTCCACTCAAAGGTAGTCCAACTTCAAAGAAAGATATGGCATGACCGGCACCTTAAAGAAAAAGCAATTTCAACCAGGAGATTCGGCATTGTTATGTGATTCAAGATACAAGGATTTAAAAGGGAAGCTGAGGACAAGATGGTTGGGACCATATACAGTGGAGAAATGCAATGACAATGGTTCAGTCCTTATTAGGACCATTGAGGAAGAAGCCATCCCCATACTCGTCAATGGGCATCGATCGAAAATCTATAGGAAGCCAATTCCTAAGTAGGAGTTGTTGAAACTCTGGGTAAATCAGTGCTAGTAGTGGAGCAGGTCCCTGTCTCCACTCCACCCACACCTTGAAAAAAGAAAAAGAAAAACACACACAAAAAAAGAAAGAAAAACCACAGAAAAAAAGAAAAAAGGAATAAAATATCCTTGGGTGAAAACCTCTTGGATGCACCCTGAGCAAACAGTGAGGATGAAAACCTCCTGGAGGCACCCCAACTGTCTCAGACTAAAAAAGAAAAAAAAAAAAACCTAATTTCTGTTGAATAAATTGCAGGTTGCAGGAAGGTCAGTACAAGGTTTAGGAGGATCGCATAAAAAAAAGGGAGAGGTCAGCACTAGGCTGCAAGCATCCCTCACAATCCATTCCTCCATGACCATTACCCTTTCCTAATATTTTGTCTCATTCAGGCTAATATTTCATGTTCTATAGGAAATTTTGTATCTTCTACAGGAAGATCATATAGAACCTATAGAAAAGTTTATATCGATCTCAAAAGAGGACCCGAAGGTTGGGAATCTGTCTATGAGGCTTGTAAACCTCTCTACTTCCATCCATTGTCATATGTCACTAGTTTTCCATCTCTCTACACCTCCATTTCACTCATTTTTATGTCCCTGCACAGTAACACACATAAATCATGTTTCCTTCATGCTGCTAGAAAACATTTTTAATGACGAATCAAAGCAGCATTTTTTCACTCATCATACCTAATACTCTCCATCTAGACTCCTTATTAGTCGAGACCCTCATTAGCAGTGTAGCCCTGCTCATTCTATCTTGCATTTTAGGATGAGAAGTAGCTACAGGAAATCCTACAGTATTCCTGTAGCAGCTGATCCCTCTGAAAGACATACTCTAGAGATAGGGACAACAAAGTATGGCATATGAAACATACATGGAGCTCTACTTTAATGTGTGAACATTAGCAACAGCTCGAGGCTAATCATCTAGTGTGCAAGAAGCAATAAAAAATGAAGAAATGGGTTCCAAAATCTGAAATCTGCATAACATAGCAGCGACTACGCAGGTCAGTGCCTAAACTCATTCTTCAATTTCATAAATCATATTTCAAGGCTGCATGACTATGGGAATGGTTTAGATTGAGTGGAGTCAGTGGCTATTCAACTAGCCACCCTCGGCCAGCTACGCATCCTCGTGAAATCCAAATGAGCCCCGTTAAATTCAAAACTGCTAATTAGATGCGTAGCTAGCACGTGTGGAGTGTCCATTCAGGAAGAAATATTCGGGACTGGTAGTGGTGGTGATGGATAACGGGATAAATGGAGGTTATGGCAGTCGAAAAGCATGTAGAAACATTATGGTTGTGATGTAGGATCAATGGTCTGGTCCATCCTCCTCATCCCCTCACCACGAATCACGCCCGCAGTTAGAAGACAACTCAGTTGAAACATGCACCACCCTTTGTTCATTCTACACTTAGGATGTTCTCGATTGGAGTACACATCCACCGCTTCCAGAGTAGTTAACCAGTCATCCTCCACCAGTTTCCTGCCTATTTTCGAAAATATCTCACTTACTAGTCTCTACCGGAAGCACAGTTTCATTCTACAAGAGCTGGGAGATTTCTGGAGGAAGGGTTCTACAGGAAAGGAAGAGAATGGCTCTGCAGAAAGAAAACTTGAGATTTTCGTCGGCATTCAAGCTCAAAATGAGGTAGGCTTGGGTAAACTCCTTTGTGCATGATTTGTTTGAGTAAGGTGGTGAATTGAACATGGCAGTAGATTCAAAAGGAGAGTGGAAGTCTGCCTATGCATTAAAAAAGTGAAAGTCTGCCTACATATTTCCCTGAGTCTACACAGTTTCTTTCTCTCTCTGCATTTGAAATCTCCCCATCCTTTTTTTTTTCAAATTCTCCTGTAAGAAAGATACATGTAGTAGTAAAGGCCTGCCTGTGTATGTGTGTGTGAAAAAACGAATATGCATATCTATGTACGTGCTGAGAAAAGAACCTATGTCCTTATCCCCTGTTCTGTAGAAAAATATTCTTTCTTTTCAAAACCAGGAAGTCAAATTTAGGTTGGTAACAATTTAAAATAGGAGAATGGCTACCATTTGATATTGCAAAGAAGCACCCAGGACATTCCTTCTTGGGTTTAGAAGAAACCGAATTCAGATATCTTTTGTTTCAGTGATTGAATTTTTTTTCTTCCCACCTGAGCATTTTGTTTTCTGGTTAAAACGTAAAAGGAGCACTCAATTCCATGCCAAAAGGATTCATAAGGAAAGAACCCTTAGACTCTAGCAAATTTCACAAGCACCCTGAGGTGTTGGACCTTTTCACCAGGGAAAATTGGATATCCTTCTTTGATAGAATTCAGGGTTATGATGAGGAGATAACTGAATAGTTTTTGATGTCCCTGAGACCACATTTGAGGACACATGCCAGAATTAGTTTTAGGGGTTTGACCCTAGAACTTACACCTGAGCTCCTCAGTAGAATTATCGGTCTACCTTTGGGGTTCCCTTGGAGCAAAGAGGAGAGATCATTGGGACAAGTTACTAAGAAAACATTTTTTCTGCCTGAGGAGCATCCTGTAGAAGACAAAAACGGGGTTAGAAGGACAAGCTTGCCTCCTCTCTGGAGTGAAGTTAGTTATCAAATAATGAAGTATATCACATGTGAAGTGAGGTTTAACATCATTTACGGATACCATTTCTGGTTGCTACATGAATTAAGGTATGGGATGGAGTTGCCTCCAGCCAAAAAACTGAGCATCCCATATTTCCTCCTTCAGTCCTTAATTGAGTGTGGTACACAGCTAAATGAAGGGATCCTAGATCAGTTGGCCCACCATGGGCTCATCAAACTATTGGTGGAAGATTCTTTACACACCTATATTGTACCCATAGCTTGGGAAATCTTCAAAAATATGTCTAGGGATGATGACATTAGAACTTTGGCTGAGAACATCACCCCATCCAACAGTGATGAGGGGGAGAAAACTGAAGAAATTGAGAAGAACAATGATGAAGGAGCACAAGACATTCAAGTAGAGGCCAAAATAGAGGAAGAACAGAAAGAAAAGAAGAATTTGACAAGACTACTGAGCTTAAAATAGAGAAAGAAACAACAGCAAGAACAAAGAAGGGAAAAAGGACACAGGTTGGAAAGGAAAAGGCTGAGAAAGCCCAAAAGAAGATTGCCATAACCAAAGCAAGTACCCAACAAGAAAAGGAAAAGACACACCCTGAGATATTAGTAACACAAGAAAAATAAGTGGGCATAGAGATTTCTACAGGAAGTGAAGGAAAAGAACAGCAACAAGAGGAATCCCTAGAAAAGTTGGCATGGGAAGTAGCAGCTGTGCTTACTACATTAAGGACACCTACAAAACAAAAAGGGAAATGAAAGATGCAAACCTCCATGTAATTTAAAGCCAAAATAAGCACAAGGATCAAAGTTGGCAAACCCCGGCCACAATCAAAGGAACCAATTGTCATTGAGGACACAACCACTAAATAGAAGGAAGAGTCTCCTTCCAATATTTCTATCACCTATGAAAGAGGAAGCCCAAAAACCTCCACATGGAGAGAGAAAATTAGGATGATGGACTCAAACGCAACTCTACAGGAAGCTAAAACATCTCTACAGGAAACTCTAGCCAAGTTAAAATGGACAGAGAAGCTGGAGGAGAAGGCAACCAAACAATCACAAGGAGAAGACAAGAGCAAGGAGATACTGGAACCAAGGCCTCAACCTAGTTTGGGTTCATATTACAACTTGTTAGAAAGTGGGAAGATCATCCCACAAAAGTTTGTTGTACCACTTTTCCTTGCACTAGAATAGGAATGGGTTAGGACTCACACTTGGATGAGAATTTCCAAATCCAAGGGAGTTGGAGACATAGGCCACCTGGAAGAATAGCCAAAAGAATCAAAAAGAGAGTTGGCCATGGTGAGGCACATAGAAAGCAGTGAAAGAGCCAAATTACAGGAGGAGAATGAGCTGCTGAAAAAGAAGATGCAGCTATAGGAAGGTCATAAGGAAGATAGGCCATCCATTTTGGGAGGGCAACAGTATCAAGAAGGACCTCCAATAGATAAGAAAATAACCGAGAAACAATAGAGAGAGGAAAAGCTACAAGATGATGTTGAGATGCTGAAAAAACTACTGCAGGAAAAGGAGTCTCAAGCAGTAGAAGAAATATAGGGTTTAAAACAACAGTTGCAAGAAAAAGAAGCCAAAATGGCCTGCATGGCCAGCTAGGCAGTAGAAGCCTTACAATGTAGGCAACCTACTAAGTCCTATGCATTATATCTTAAAGATAAATGGTTGCAATTTCAAATTAACACATTGGCCCAAAGGGGCATCATTCAATTCCAGAATTACAATCAGTTTATGTATTTGTGTGACAATAGCTCAGTTGAAGATAAGGCCAAGTTAGCAAAATTCTATTTACACAACTTGGGACTTCCAAACATGAATGTATGGGACCCTAACGCTAGATTGGGAGATGTACAACTCATGGATATGGCTTCTTGGTTAAGCCATGAGGAAAAGAGGGCAGTAGAAATTTCGGAAGGTTATTGACAGGGAGCTAAGTGAACCACTCATGATCAGGGTAGAACCAAAAGATCCCTTAGCTCTAGTATATGTGCATTAGCACCTTGCCAACAACCCTCAAGTTCTCCCAGACTACGTTGAAAGTTAAGCTTAGGCCATTGCTCACTTTGAAGACATGGAAAGATTGTTTGGTGATAATTGCATTCATGCTTACACAAGGAGATGGAAAACATTGTCCCATAGTCTGAAAATAAGAGAATACCACTCCCCGACCAGAGTGATGGAGGCTTTGGCAAGAGTGCCATTTTATAAACAATCAATGCAAAATCTAAAGGCTAACTGGATTGGCCTAAAGTTCAGTCCTCCATTACTTTTAGGACTACTGGAAGGGGTTAAAGAAGAAGAAGAATAGAGGCAATGGGAGGAGGTAGAGAGAAAGGTAAGGTTTCGTGATCGAGAAGAGGACATCACCTCAGAAGCCTGTGATGTCAGACAGACAGTCAAAGAAATCAAAGATGATGAACTAGATTAGTTGCTCAGAGGATTGATGAACTAGATTATTGTAGACTTTTGGACATCTTTTGGACCAAGGTTAGGCATTTATGAGCAAGTTGGCAGCAAAATATGAAGGAACAAGGCCGAGAATTTGTAGGAGGGGTGTTTCTTGCACTAAATGACCCCTTCCTCAAGTTCTCCACCATCAGCTTGGAGTTCAACAGCCCACCAAAGATGATTTCAAGGGGTAGCCGAGCCGGTTTAGTGAAGTGGCTGATTAACTGCAGTTTTGG
The DNA here is from genome assembly GCA_000404065.3 of Pinus taeda. Taxonomy (NCBI): domain Eukaryota; kingdom Viridiplantae; phylum Streptophyta; class Pinopsida; order Pinales; family Pinaceae; genus Pinus; species Pinus taeda. Next base: position 2,323 of record APFE031244886.1, on the reverse strand, counting down.
GCAGCGAAGCTCCTAAAGTTGAGGAGGACTATTGGGAGTCCTCATGTTGCATAAGTAGGAAGGCTTCAAGCCTTGGTAGTTTAGCTATTGAACAGTTTGTTTTTGCACTTTAGTGCAGCTCTGCATTTCAGCTCATTTTTGAGCTCTTGTTGTAAACAGTTCTGTGACATGACTATTATTTTGGATTAATGAAGATCAATCTCGCTTTGCACCAGCTTTGAGCTTTCTTAGGAGGCTATAGCTCTTGGGGTTGGGCCCAACCCAAGTTCCAGTATCTCCTTTGTGTACTTTTATGTGTTTTTCTTGCATTCATAGAATAGTTTCTGCTATTTAGGTTAAAATCTTGCTTTGTTACTTAGGTTGATTTTGATTATTAAGAGATTCTTTCATGCCAAAAAGGCCAAAAAGCAGTCCTTGATCTCATCTCTCCCTCCTTAGGACCATGAGCTGAGACCAAGGCATACTTGCTGCCACAAAAACATTGTTTTTGCCTTCCAATGCAATTGCTAGTGTTATATTTTAAGTTGGAAAGGTTCATATCAGTTGTGTTTTCATGTTTAGATTTGTTCTTTCTCAGTTTCCATAGCTCTCTTACATGATTTCCTATCTATAAACTTGTGTTCATCATGTTTCTGGTTTTTAGGTTAGATTAGGTCAAAATAGATAGATCTTTGGGTTTTCAGTCCTTGCTTGACGAGTTCTGGAAAATAGTGTGCAGAGCACATGTGATACATTCCTACCTACCCTTCATCCATCATAAAATTGATTCCAACCCCTAATTTTAGATTCCTTCCCTTCCTTTGCCACACTTTCCCAGTTTGCCCTAATTTCTACATTTTTGTGCAACATTGTTCTCTCCATACTTGAACAAATCCAACCACCTTCATGACTCCTTAACTTCATTTACTAGGTCCTAGAACCCTTAATATCCTTATCCACCCTTAATTTCCACTTTCCCACCACTTTTCCACCATCAACCCTCTAAAATCCACTTTCGGCCTGTTCTTGTAGAACTTCTTGTAGAACTTCCTGTAGAACCCTTGTAGACTTCCTGTAAAAGTTCATGCAAGGAGTTTTTCGAGATCTGATCACTATGGAATTCTCTAGAAGGGTTCTAGGGACCTCTTAGTCCCTCTTCTCACCTTCCCAACCTCCTGCAAGAGCCCACTCCATTTCCTTTCGCCAATAAACCCTTGCATAGTAAAAAGTAGTTAAAGCACATGCATAATAATTCTGCAAGATTACTCAAAAATACAAAAAGATGATTTTTCCATATTTTCCTTTAGAAGTAGCTTAGACACATGAATTTTACCTTTCCAAGAGTGAATGGAATCCATTTCAGCAACCTTCATATCTTTTCTTGCACTAGTAGGGTTAGTCAGTAAAATTAGGGTTTGCTACAGTTTGCATTTCCTTTCAGCTTTCCGCTTCTTTCTATAAGTATACTATCCTCTTTTGAGTTATATTTCATCCATCATAGCTAAAATATTCTTCTAAAAACTCATAGAAGTTGGCTCAAGCTCCTATCGAACTTGTGCCAGTTGATCAAGTGACAGCTTGCAGTAAGAGCTAGTACTTGTGCATACAACACCGTCACTTCCAAGTTTCTTACGAACTACCGGGTTGATAAAAGTAAAGAAGGGAGTCCCAGGAGTTGCATCATCATTACTGCAATACTGGAGCCCACTAGTATACACACCTGCCTCTTTCTATCCCAATATTTGAGTCTCTAGATGATTTTTCTGAACATATATGGATGGAGTCTTTTCTTCTACCGTTATCTATTCTTCTAGTGCTTCATTGGTTTTTTCTTCAGAATTAGTCTGATTTGATGTGGGAGGATAATCCTCATCTTCTTCACAATCTTCAGTTTTTATTTTCTTTGGATTTTCGCATGCTTCATCAACCACAACATCAATACTTCCGATAATTTTCCCAAGTCTTTTATTATAACTTTTATATCCTTTACTTCGGGAAGAGTAACCAAGGAGAATACCTTCATCTGTTCTGGGTTCAAACTTGCCAAGTTTTTCTTTAGTCCTTTTGATGTAACATTTTCTTCCAAAAACTTTGAATTATTTTACAGTAGGAGTCTTACCATACCAAAGTTCATGTCGAGTTTGAGTGTTGTTTACCCGAACATTTGCTTGGTTGAGAATAGTGACGGCAGTGAATGTAGCTTCACCCCAGAAGGTTCCAAGAGTTTCAGAATCATCTAGCATAGCACGTGCCATTTTTTGAACAATTATGTTCATCATTTATACCACTCCATTTTGTTGAGGAGTGCATTTTTATTCCATGTTCTTCACAAAAGTCAAACAAT
>APFE031244883.1:0-11779 GCA_000404065.3 Pinus taeda | reverse complement strand
AGCTGGTAGTCCCAGTTTTGGGATCCAGGGGAAAATCTCTGTGCATATGTGTTCTATGTGTTATGCTCTGGCATTGTTTATTTTCTTTGTTTTAGAATTCGTATGCAGGAAATTTCTGTAGAGGGTTAAAACCTACATTCATGTGGAATTTTTGTGGCGTACATTGCGTTCCCTGCGTCGAGTTCTGATTTTCGATCCTTAGTCTGGGGTATGGTTACACAACACTTGTTTGCACCCATCGACACAGGTGAGCATGCAAACTACTTCGTCTTCACTGCCCAACTCACGTTCGACACTGGGGACTTCTACATCGTAAACACATCCATATTCTACATTCGTGCTAGTTCCCCATAGTCTTCTGATGTGTATTCCCACGTCGTGCAGGTGTTGCACGCAACGCCCATTCTAGCGCACCACACTGTTGCTGTCCCGGTACTTCAATTTCAATTTTGTCTAAGAATGCATCCACTTTTGTTACCCCATCATATGTTGGTAGTTCCCTTGCTTTGGTCATCATGCAACACAGTGATCTAATCATCATGTTGCAATGCAACATTGTTACTTCATGCAACTGGTTTTTCCAGTGTTCTATTTCTTCATATGAATCCGAAGTACAGGAACTATTGCGCTCCCGTGAGATTCTCCCATCTGCTGTCGGGTTCACTCATTCCTGGTCTTGTGCCATTATCTAGTAAATACAATCTAGCTCATCATCGTTGTCATCGTTGCACACAGGTTCAATGTAACACTCTCCTTCGGCTGGATCTAGTGGAACTACTACACGTAGAGAATTTTTCTTGAATACTATCTTCACTTCTTCAGGTTGATGACTCCATTTATATCAGTGGCCTAGTCGATTCCTAGAAATGTGGGATAAGGATTGCTGTCATCAACAATCTATATTACTTCAAAGTCCATTTGTGTGCTCGAGCCTTCGATATCCATTGTTACTCCTTGCAACCTCCCCATGGGCAAAATCTTTTGTTGGTTCACTATTTGCAATTGAATCGGGGACCATTGCAGTACGAGCCTACTAATACATTCCCATGTTTTCTTTCGTAACACATTCACATCTGAACCCAAGTCAAGGATTACCTGATCCATCTCATATTCGTCAATCTGTGCCGTTAATCTCATTTCCCTCCCGGTGCATAATGCATGCTGTCCCAGCTTCCGGACTATGTGCGGTTCCCCTAACCCTACACACCTAGTTATCAACTTCTGTAGTCCTTTAACCACCTTATTATCACGCAGAAATTTCATGCATGTATCTAAGAGGGTAGTTAGCATAGAAGGATCCATCCCTATCTCTGGTTGATCCTTACTACCTGTAGTAGAGGCTTCCACGAAGCTCTTCTTAGCTTTCATAAACATCTCCTTGGTGTGTTCCAAGTCAAACTAAGCTTCCTTTGTAGGAGCCTTGCAAACCCATGTTTCTTCTTCAGGCTACTTCCCCTTATCTTCCCTTGTCGTTGCACTGCTTTTGAGCACCATTTTCATGTTGGGGTCTTCTTTGCGTGGTTCAGACCTCATCATTTGCATATTCTAAGCTCGATTAGGCTATAGTACCCCTTTCTCATGCATTTGTGCGATCGACATAGGACAATCTACCATTTCATGATCAAAATGCTCATAGTACAAACAAGATATTCTTGTTAGGTTGGTACAATCGCGAGCTTAGTGCCTTGGTCCTCCACAATTATAGCATATTAACTATCCATGGCCCCTTCCTAGCCCCATTTCTCCTCGTCCTCGACCTCGACCCTAAAATCTAGCGTGCACCATCCCCATGGCTGGGTCGAAGCCTCGTGTTTTTGTCTGCATTCTATATGCTTGAGTCAACTCCTTCATTAACTCGTAGCTGCGACAAGTATGCTCATCCCTGCCCACCAATCTACAAAAATGACAAAACACTTGCTGGGGGGTCTATGTATACTTTTGCAACAAATGGCAGTTGTTCGTCACATTCTTTCCTCCCACTAACAGGTCATGCACCATAGCGCGGGTGCCGCACTTGGCCCTGCTTATGCTTCTGGTCTCAACAGCATTGGTCCCCCTATTGCCAAGTAGTTCGTGAATACTGGATAATGATCCTTGTTTTGGCCCTGGTCTTCGCATTTTATGCACCATACTTCTTCGCGTTCCTTTCACCATGGCACCCTATCATGTTTCAAACTCTACATCTCTAAGCATAGATTCTATACTTGCACATCAATTTGTTTGACTCCCAATCTCAGATCCTATATCAGCGTTTCATGCAACCTCATTGCCACTTCCAATGCTTCTACCTAGGTTGAAAGCTTCAGCTGTGATAGCGTCGTCCTCAAGTGTGGTACCAAAGATGCCACAAACCAGGCATGGTGCTGCACATTCGTTAGCGTCATATTAGCCTCGCAGATCATATTTTTCAGTCTCTGACCTAGATCCCAGGGGGTCTCACCTAGAAGCTTCAGGATATCTTTAAATTCAATTATTGACTATGTCTCTGATTTTGGCTGGCTAAATTCTCTATTCAGCACATTCTGGATCACCACTATTCCTACATTTGGGTGATCATTCAAGTGCTTGTTATACCATGTGAACATGCGATCTTGCAGAGCGCTCACTAATGTGGCCCTCTTAATGTTGTCATTAGGGACCCCATGTGCTTCCCACACTACTCTTACCATGAATCAGAACTGGTCTGAATCCTCATTCCCTACTCCTCTAAATATGGGTAGCTTGATCATGCTCACCATTATGAACTGCAAGTTTGGTGGAGGTGGGGTGGTTGAAGATGGGGGTGAAGTAGGTGAAGTGGGTGATGGCAAAAGTGGAGGTGATAACTGCGGAATGTGTTGCCTTATCAAACTGACTGCACTTCTCGGAGAAACCCGAGTGCGCTCCTCCTCGCTCTCTTGCAAAGGTGAAATTAAGCAACTGTTTCCTAATCCTTCGATAACTTTGTAGATCTTTTTGCTCCATGTCATTCCAAACATCAATGTATTCGCATAACCTACTTTTCACATAACAACATCTTAATCTAGGTATTGAAGGATTTAATGTACCTACCTCACGGTCCCTTGAGAAACCATTGTTTTGCTTCACTATAGCTCACAGTCGTGTCTACCGTGAACTAAGTAAGTGATAAATCCCCGTTATTATCTAGTCAAGCCAATGGTCCATGGCCCACATGATCTTATCTTCTAATGCCTCTAGCCTACACACTAACTTTAGAGTCCATACTATTTGTTGATCGAGCTTGTACCTCCCATAGCTATCAGCTAACCTCGCAATCCACTCGTACAGTTCATAATATAAGGACACGAAAAAGATCTCATGGATTTCCATATATACGTAGTGATATATCCATATTTTCTCAGATGCCTGTAGAGTTCTATTTTTCTATGTCACGAACTCGTGAAGCTTTTGATCCAAACACACTTTAATTTCCTTCTTTATGGAGTTCCAATGTTCTGACATTAGACATCCCTTAGGCAGATCCCGATCCCGTCAATGAAACCATTTGCTGGCTTGTTGGGGCCTGACCCAGGTTCAGAAGTGATTTAGCCAAACAAATCCATGAATTATTGACCCTTCCGACAATAGTCCATGGAGCACAGACTGAGGTCTCACCCAAAGTAGTATGGGAGGTGCTCGAACTAGGTTTCCACACCTTAGTGATGCCTTGATGAGGTTTGGGAAGTTCGTGAACCAATCCTACATGCTTGCACTATTCTGTGTGGCTATTTGACCTTCTGGTATGGAGTGCAAAGAGGCACTATCTAAATCCTTTACCCTTACTGTGTTATTATTATAGATCTGATTTAATTTTTTGGGCCTAGCAGTCTTTATCAATCATTCAATATTCATAACAAGTGCCCACAAACATAAACTGTAAAGAGATGTGTAACAATATAACATAAGCATAAACACACACATCTACGAGCAGATGCACAATATTTCATAATCAACTTATCTTTTATTAGACCTTTGTTTAGTTACAATCCCAACTCCGCCCTACGCACTCAGCTTCAAGGGTCTACGCACATAGCTGCGGACTCTACCAGGCCTCTATGCACACAACTCTAGAGCCTCTTCTTACTACTGTGACTCAAACCTCATACTTATAGGCTCAGAGCTAATTTCACATTCAAAAACCCATATCACTTAAGATCTAGACTGAAAATAGACTTCTACCCTTAGAGCCTCACTCTATTTATACATTCCCATGGTTTGCAGACCATTGGTGGGCCAACACATTCTAGATTAAATTACAATATTTTAGGGTGGACTACCCTAGACTCTCGCACTTCGCGCCCACATTTTCTAGTGTATTTACATTACATTGACCCAAAACCGGGCTTTAAGCCCCAAAAACCCACTATGGGGGGGTCCACTGCCAAAAAATAGGAGCAAGACAACCTTCATGATGGAGTAGGGTTGATTTCAAGACATTGAAATTCTGTTTGGATTGAAGAATGCACCAACCATATTTTCGTGCGTAGTTGTTGCAGCGTTCAAGGAATATTTTCATAAATTCTTGGAGGTCTATTTTGATGACTAGACAATATTTGGGTTGGTTTGGAACCATGTGGTGAACATGTGCTTGATGTTGGATACATGCTGAAGATACCAAATCGTGCTTAACCTCAAGAAGTGTATGTTTCTCATTCCCTCTGGGAACGCATTAGGACATTTGGTTTGCAAACAAGGGCTGATGGTAGACACCACAAAAATCATGGTGATTATGAATTTGGAATCACCTTGCAGTGTGAAACAGCTGCATGCTACCTTGGGACTTATGGGGTATTGCAAAAAGTTTATCAAAACTTACACTCAAATCACCACGCTAATGGAAAAACTATTGATGAAGGATGTCATGCTCGACTGGGATGATGACTGTAAGAAAAGCCTAGATTTATTGAAGGAAAAGATGGTTACTGCGCCAATTCTTGTCTTCCTAAACTGGAAGAAAGAATTCGATGTGTATGTTGACACATCGTGTATAGCACTGGGGGTAGTTCTCAAACAGGATGGTGGAGAGGGCTTGGATCACCCTATTGCATTTGTGAGTTGGAGAGTATCTAAAGTAGAAAAGAACTATTCCACCATTGAACGCGAGGGACTGCCTATGGTGTACGTACTCTAGAAATATCGCCACTATTTTCTAGGGGGACACTTCAAGATATATATAGATCATTCCACACTAAAATACTTGGTTAATAAGCTTGTGTTGGGGGGGTGCATATGCAGGTGGATTTTATTGTTCCAAGGATATGATTTTGAGTTGTTTTGAAGCCTAGATGACTCAACACAGGACCTGATCAGCTATCGCACATTGAGACGGGGGAGGAACCTACTAACTTGGAGGAAGGACTTCCCGATGCATAACTTTTTGTCATGCGCATAGCAGATGGACATTTTGAAGATATAATTCACTTTCTAACAATTGGAACTATGTTGAAAGGTTACTCTTTCTAGGAGAAGAAGGAACTAGTGGTGCACGCGAAAATTTTTCTATCATTGTGGAGCACCTATAAAAGATGGGGAATGATGAGATACTATGAATATATGTACCAGAGTTTGAAATAAGTAGCATGCTCATAGCTGCACATGGGGGTCGGGGGAGAGGTTATTATGTAGGGAGAGAAACTGCGCAGAAGGTTCTCCGTGCAGGGTTGTGGTGGCCAACCCTTCATCAGGATTCTAAAGCACATTGCAAGGCATGTGATGTATGTCAAAGAATGGGTAAGCCATTGTAGAGGGATGTGTTGCCTTTGAATCCACAAATGATGTTGTAGCCCTTTGAGAAGTGGGCAATCAACATTGTAAGACCTATCAAACCACAAGGAAAGACAAGCACGAGATATATTATTACTACAACAGAATACCTGATGTGTTGGGTACAAGCACAACAAGTAAAATATTGGACAGCCATGATGGCCACAAGGTTTTTGTTTGACCACGTACTGACATGATTCAGCTGTCCGAAGATCTTAATGAACGATCACAGTACACATTTCCTGAATAAAATGATCAACGCAATGTAAGACTTCTAGGTGAATCATCAGAAATCACACCATATCACCCACAGGCTAATGGGACAATAGAAGTGCTTAACAAAGTATTGGAGACTGCACTAACAAAAGTATGCGATGGATAGAGAAGTGATTGGGACCTGCGCGTACACACAATATTATGGGATTATAGGTAAACATGCAAGAAATTGATGGGACATACGCATTTTAGACTGGTCTATGGAGTGGAAGTCGTAATGTTGATGGAGTATATCCTGCCTGGTCTATGCATAACAATGCTCACATGTATGATGAACCACAGAGCCATGGAGGAGAGGCTCGCGTAGTTGGAGGAACTCAAAGAAGAATAAATTTTCATTGGATTCCATCAGTAGGTACAAAAGCAATGCGAAAAGGCCTACCATGATTGACATATCAAGTTGCACACTTTTAAGGTAAACGATTTGGTGTTGTTATATGACAGCAAGTTTGATTAATTCCTGAGGAAGCTCCAAATGCATTGGATGGGACCGTATGTTGTTAAGGAAATCAGAGATAGTGGCGTGGTGCAGTTGGTGAAACTAAATGGCGAACTCTTCCTAGGAAAAGTAAATAGTAGTCTATTGAAGCCATACGTAGGTGGGCACTCCATCTGAATAGCTACAGGAGGTACAACACGCAGCTTCACACTGCACTATAGATCTTGCTGCAATTCAGATAGAGTTGGGAGTTCTCCACGCAAAGATCTCTACACTAACAGAGTGACTCAAGGGCAAGTCATTATGTTTATGTTGGGAGCTTGTTGGGCACGGGATACCCCAAGGGACGTTTTTGTGCTTAAAGCCCATATTTTGACTAAATTCGATGTAAGACTCAGCGTTTTGTGGGCACAGAGAGAGAACTTGTAAATGAGTCATAGGGTTGTCCGCTGTCACTTTTGTAATGTAATGTTAGATTTAGAGATCTACCAATGGTCCACAGACCATGGGCTTGTATAAATAGAGTGAGGCTCTAAGTTGTAAATCACCGAATCATAGTCATGACTGAATGATGAAGAATTGAGTCTTATCTAATTCTAGAGTTGAGTCTTGGGTCGTAGAGTAGGAGAAGGCTTTCCAGCTTAGTGCATAGAGGCCTAGTAGTTCACAGCTGAGTGCGGAGACCTCTATAGCTGAGTGCACAGGGTGAGTCGAGTCTGTAACCATTTGGAGAAGTAATAAAGAAGATGTATTGCCATTGAGTATATTGGGTATGAATTGCATTTTTACTATTTATATGCACGAACTTATATAATTATGTTGGCTAAGATAATATGAGACAAAGTATCTGTTTACATGAAGATATCTAATAGTTATAGGAAGATAAGTAAGATCCATAGTGTAACTTAGGGAATTAGCATAGATCGCTGCCTGGGCAGCACAAAATCACCTCAACCCCTGGTGAGGGTTGTGCAAAGGCGATTGTCACAGATCGCGAAGGTCTTGTAGGTTAGGATAGTGTGCGAAGTGACCTACGTGAAGCTATTCAGAGTTGGACAAAATCGACCCCTCAGACATCTCTAAGGTGTGGAAACTTGGTTATAACATCCCCCCATAATGCTTCAGGTGAGACCTCAGTCCACACTCTGTGGGCTATTGCCGAAAGGGCCAGTAGTGTAGGGATTTCTTTGGCTAATTAACACTGAACCTTGGTTAGGCCCCATCAAGCCAATAGTCAGAATATTATACCACATATTGTTCATCATTGAAACCAAATTATGTCACTCCAAACCCTATCTAAACACATGTAATAATATATATGCTATTGTTCTTACTCATACCTACATATGTACACATTTCCGTTGAAGAATATTGACGTACAAATATCAAAATATTGATAGTTGAATATGTATCCCTGTAACACTAAATCAATCACCCAAATAGATACTTAATCTAAAATACATCACTGAACCAAGTGTAGATCATCACCTAGCAGCCTCATCACAAGTTAATACTTTACTTCATAATCAACTCAGGCAAGACAATATTGTGAAACATAGATAATTATAAGAGACTTTATTGACAGACAACAAAAAACATAATATAATAGATAAATCATTATCATTAGCTCATACTAAAAAAATACTAGCAGATATACATGAATCTTATGAAGCACTTCCGCATATGTACAACCCTTTTATACTTCACACTCGTGTACAAATCTGTCTATTCTATAGAATGTATAGGTGACTATAGAAAATTAGATCCATGTATGTACATGATTTTTATGACTCATACTTGCATATAGATCTGTCATTATTGAGTCAAACATTCACTGCACACCAAAACACCTATCAAACCCAAATCTCAGCATACACCATAACATATAAATACCTTAAATTCATCATCACTAAAGTATCAAACCATAAGGAGATTATTCATATTCATTTCATATCTAGTAGATCTTGTCCATTATCATACTCCTTGGTGTACAGTTATTTCATATCAAATTAGTCATCAATAACCCAATACATGCACACTTAGCACTTTGAGCTCCATCTCCTTATATACCTTAGGCCTTAGCCAATACCTTAGGAAAATTCCATAGTTATTTCGATGGTATTATTTGACAGGATCAAATATCCATTTCCTCTATCACTACTATCTGTCAATACCATGGTAAATACCCATGGTATTGAGAATACTATGGTGTAGAAATTGCAAGTGAATTTTCTTCACCATACCCATGTATGTATGTGAACTTTGTTCATAGGACCCGTGTATATTTATTAAAAAAACACCTTTAGCCTTACTCTATCTCTAAACTAATATTCCTTCATCCAACTTCTCTATCACATATGCATTGGCCTGTATACTCATTTTTCCACCATCATGTTGACATATTTATCAAGTAGGTTTCTATCAAGTACAATGCTTTAGTCATAATGCCAACAACTATGTCAAAGAAATCTAGTGCTTTTCATATATTTAAAAAGACAGCAGAAGCACTTCCAAAGATAAGTAGATGACACTTAGAAAATTTGACCTAAGATGAAAAGTGACACTTAAGAATGTTGCAAGGATGATCAATTCTTAGAAAAACATGAAAAAATAACAAGGCGATAGAGGATAGCTTGAAACGATAGTTCATGCAGGCTCCAAAATAGAATAGGGAAAAAGTTTTGGAGGGTCATTGTCTTAGTGACATCACTTGGCGATGCACTAGAAGAACTCCATATTCTCTATTTAGATATTACTTTTACGTATGAAGTCTTAGTCCTTTAGGAAATATTCATTCACTTGGTGGATTTTCTCGTCTTACCCATTCAACTTGATTAGAGATATAATTCCATTTAGTCCCTTACTCATTCAAACATATTACAAGACTTTCCAAATCTCAATTGGTTTGATCTAGGAGAGGGCAATATAGTAATGGCGAGTTAAAGATAATCAAGTGCTACTTTTCATCTCTAGTGTTGTTTCACTTCTAACATGCATGTTCAGTATGTTGGCAGAGTCACTATAGGAACACGAGCATTGCTTCACTACTAGTGAGCATATTCAGTACCCCGACACTGTTTCTTGATTTACCTTTTTGTGCAAGAAGCCTTTCTCTTTTCACAGTTTATTTATTTTCATAAGTTCACATGTTCTTAAGAACTTATTATTCTTCTGGGGAGGAATATGGATCTTCTCTTATTGAGAGCATGAGAGGTTGTTCCTTCAGAGACAAATATATATACATCTGATATTGAATTTCTCACTATTAGTTTTCATCTTTCCCTTCATTACTTGATTGGATCAGTGAGATAACACCATGCAAAACAAACTTAATATAGGAATGGATATCCTAAATAGATATGATAGTTAGGTTCTTCTTATGGTTTTCCAATCGATTGGATCGTATTTTCCATCCAGGTGTCATCAAATTTGAAATTTGTAAAGGTCTAATTAAAGAATAAAAGTCACATACTAGCCAAGGGTTCCACGCCACTATAATTTGTCTTTCCAAAAGTTTAGACAAATCATCTCAAATCTCAACAAAACAAGTTCCATTCATGACCTATAAGGAAAACAAGACAAGAGAATCATGAGAATAAAATGAAAGGAAAATAATACAATGTAGTTGAATAAATGCAACCTAACCTATGTTAAAGGGTAGATGATCGAGACTAAGTAAAATGGAATTTTCAATGCAATCACAGAAGATGTTATTGACCCTTAAGTCAATGGATACTGTCAATTGAAATAAATAAAACATAATGTGCAATCCGAAAAGTAGGCAACCAAGACATATACACACAAAGACAAAGGTATGAAATCAAAGAAAAAAGTGTAAGGTAAATGAATACTCTATCTAATGCAGGTGAGACATATGAAGATAGGAGACACCAAAAAAACACCTCATTGACTCACAATGATACAAAGTTTGGTTGAATAAATGAAGGTACTTATTATAAGCCATTGAAATCTGTAGGTAATATCATTCTAACCAATCTACAATAGGATCATGAAAACAACCAGCTTGAGAACCTTGCAAAGAGAAATTGATTATGGACATATCTACATAATGTGCAAGATCAAAATCATATTGTGTTGGGTAGTGAAGGCCGGACGTAATGGTTTTGGGGCTTAAAGCCTAGAAGTTAGGGAAATAATATGGCAAATCTCTGACATGCATGGAACACGAAATGTAATAGGTCAAGTGAAGGGGTTGTCTGCCCAAAAATAATATAGGATAATAAAACGTAAGTTGGTATACCCATGGTCTACGGACCATGGGACTCTATAAATAGAGTGAGGCTCTAAGGGTAGAAAGCATTTATTTTTGTTCTAGATTCGATCTGATGTATTATGGGTTGGTGAAAGTAATAAGAGTTTTGCGTCTATAAGTTCGAGTCAAGGGTGTTAGTCGGTAGATAGAGGATTCCAAGCTATGTCCGTAGAAACCTAAGAGAGTCCATAGTTGTGTGCATAGACCCTTGCAGCTATGTGCACAAGGTGAAAGGAAGGTTGTATTGAAAGGAAGTTATTAATAAAGATAAGTTGGTTTTGAAATATTGTTGATCTACTGTACTTTGGTTTTTGCATCTGTTATGTGAATTCATATCTTTTTATAACTGAACACCCTGGGTTTGAAAGTTAAATGTTTGCTTAAAGACCATAACAAGAAGATTAGATCTATCATAATTCTATTAATGTGCAAGTACACTCACGCAGATCCTCGTGGAAGCCCAATAACAGTCCAGAGTAGCGTGAGGACACATAATGGTTTGTGACCCCTCCAGACCACATATAGACATCCCAACGGTGTGGAAACCTAGTTCCAAAACCCTCCCCTGCTACCTTGGGTGAGATCTCAGTCCGTGCTCCGCGGGCTATTGCCAAAAGAGTCGGTAGCTATGGATTTGCTTGGCTAATAACTCTTCCAAGCCTAGTTTATGGCCCAATAAGCCAACATATTGTGAATCACATATAGAATGGAAAATATTAGTACTAGTGTGTCAATCAGACCTGAGGGTGAGGGGGAAGGGGTGTTTATTTGAAAAGTTTGATCATCATTCAACACTCTCCTTGTTTCCAAGCTCAAGATAAAATTTTCACATGAAGAAGGGTATATAAATTGGATTTTATACATATAATCATAGATTCCATATTGAGGGATAAATAATTCAACATGAATATATCAGACATCCCTTAAGAATGATCCACATCCCATGAAAGAATGCTAAGAATGGAATTTTGGAAGAAAATCTTGATCTGACCAAATTCACAAGTTTCATTGGGGTAACAATGACCTAA
>APFE031244862.1:292179-306038 GCA_000404065.3 Pinus taeda | reverse complement strand
TTCTGTTTGGTTGCTACAAATATTTAAGAGATACATTTTATGTTGTTTAAAATTTTAAGTGTGGATTGTATATCACTATTAGTTTAGAACTCGAATACATTAAAATTTTCATTTCTTAACAGAAGTATTAGATGTTAGATGCAGTATATTTGACAAAATTGAGCCAAAAAAAACATTTAAGTTTATTCTTTCAAAAATATAGTCATTCATTGGGTGAGGCTGAGCGATTAAGGTTGATGTCTCTAACTTGATCCACTTCTGGGTTAATCACTTCAGAATTGTTTGCTCTGGGATCTTCCATTTGTAGTTTAGACATAATGTTTATCACCTTGTGTGGGTGGCTTGGCCATCACCTTAAAATTAAATTATTATTGCTATATTTTATTTTATTTTTAATTGTTTTAAAATGCATGTTTATAAAATATTAAAAGTTATTGATTTTTTCCTTTTCCACTTTAAATAAAATAATTCAATAAATTTATTTGTTGTAAGTATTTTTTAAAGCTAGATTGAGTTTTTTTAAATAATTGAAGAAGAAAAAGCATACACATAGATCGTGCTACTAGTCTTTTGTTAAAGACACTAGGGAAAATCGGCCAAAAAAAAAAGGTGTCTTTTTCTAGCATGTTTGAGAGGAATTATCATTCCAAAATTCATAAAAAATAAGTTTAAAGCTAAGATAGAAAATCTTAAAATATTATGCCTAAAGTTGTGAGAAGTAGTGCTTCTAAACTCGAGAAAACTAGAGAAAAAATAGAGAGAACATACCGTGGAGTGACTCAAACAAGATTTGTCATTAGAGTTTTAAACCTGAATATAAGTGCCCTCAGATGTTGGAAGATTGCAATCTATCGTCTTTTGGGTCTTCGCTGAAACATTGTGGTCAACATCTTTAATTTGTGGTTATAGCTTATCCAGTTGGTGTAGGATGGTTTAAAATTCCTTGCTTTGTTCCAACAAAAGCTTGCTCACGATGGTTTTGATATGTTAGTATATGTATATTGTTTTGAAATACTTTGTGTCTCGAGTCTGGAATCTAAGAGGCCAACTCCTCTTGAATTTCCTCATTGGTGAGGAAACTCGCTCCAAGTTTGCTTTTGCTTTGGCATAATCGATTGTAGTTGTAATAGCAAGAGGGTGCATTAGTGAAAAATGGCTACTGAGAATGCAACCTCATGTTGTGTGTAAGTGAGTGGGTGCCAAAAAATTCCTTGGTGTCTTTTATGGCTAAGTCCACTACGAGGCACATCATCTAGATGAAAATGTCTTCCTCAAAGGATCTACAATAGAAGATACATGTAGTTGAAGAGAGAGCTAATGGGTCATTCCAGAACAAGGACAAAGTTAACATTGAACGAAAGCTAATTAAGATATGTATGATGAGCAAAAGGACTCTAGGCATGTGGTCTGTCAAGATCTTAGGATTTCTTTGCCATGTGAGATTGTAGAACTCTTTGGAGGCTTGCTACAACTAGGAAAGTTTTTATAGCTTTGAGACATAATAAGATGGCTTATCAAAACTAGCATTATCCTTTCCATGATTATTGCGTGCTACAAATGGAGTTGTCATTGAATAAATGTTCTCTGAAGCTGTTGGATTGATGAAGGTGATAGATTGTCACATCCAGTGGGAGATTGCAACCCTATCACCTAGTACAAGGCTATCTCGTTGCTTTTGTTACCTACTATAGAGTTATTCCATTTTGACGAAAACCTTAAATTTGATTATGTTGATTACTAGGGACCTATTGAGCCAAAAAAAGAATTCCCTTTCCTCTTTATTTCCACTAACTTGCTAAAGATGAGTCCATCCCACACTAGTTGGAAAAGGTTAAGAAAATCAATCTCTACTTGCTTACACCACAATTGCTTACCACCCGTTTATTATTGTTTTTTTAATCATTGCTTTCTCACTACTTTAATTACTACCTCCTCACTAGTTATTGCTTAACATACACTACTTCACAAAGTGTTTGTTGGTGGATTAGTAAAGGCCTCTCCCCAACCAATAAGTAATTTGAAGAGAAAAGGGAAAATCTCTCCATATCAAAGATGTCCAAAAACTACTAGGGTAGCTTAGACCCTAATTCGTTTTTATGTACAAAAGACTTACCTCTTTCAAATTTTAACGACTTCTATAATCAATATAAAGTATAGATCCCAACCTATTGTGGTTTATAATGGATTTACCTTTCACTACCTCCATTAATTTTTTAACAACTCTATAACCGATATCAGGTAGATCAAACCCCACCTTCTTGTTGTGTTGAATGGAATTCCTTCCTTCTAATTTTATAACTCTTTAACCAATTCCTTGGAGAAACAAATGGCATTCTTATGGGTTTTGGCATGTTATGGTGTCAAAGTTTCTTTCTTAGCCTAACTTCTTTCAAGTTTTTCTCTAACACAACCTAGACATGTCTCACACTCCATCAATTTTATAATAATTGGGTTACAAACAAATCATCTCCCTGGAATTGCATTTAAAGCACTTACACCAATAAGTGTTCCATGTTTTAGAGATAGAGTGCAATGCAATATTGAGAGAATATACCCATGCATTTAATCACTATTACATAGGTTGGAGCTCCCATAACCTTCAACACAAAATAGATTCCCACATAACATGATATATGATCAAAGTATATATTCTTCATGCCTAATAATTAGATACCTAACAAAAACAAATTAAGTAATCAAACAACCACTTACAAAAAAAGTTGAAAAACTATGTAGACTAAATTTCACATACAATTATTTTATTTTATAATAAAATTGTACATGGTACCATCTTGTAAATGAATACTCTAACTCATCTCTATCCTCTTCATACTCCAGATAAAAAAAAACATGTAACATTTATTCTCATTAAAAACTCAATTAAACGATGCATATTCTTATAAGAAGTTGAGATCTTATTATAATCAATATCAACATTTAAAATTTAACCTATTTTATAATAAAAAATTGATTATAAATTATACTTAATTTTATTAGATATTATTATATATATATATATATTTAGATTAAAAATAAAATAAAAAAAAAAATTTTTCAATTAAAAATAAATACATGAATTATTTGTGTATCAAAAGTTTCATTATCAAATAGCACATGGCAAAATAACTTCCAAAGAGCCCATAGATTTCATATTATTTTTAAAGGATAAGTTTGGTGACGATGGAAAAAGAAATCTTCCCTCCATGACATAAGATGTTTGATGCCATTGGTTGCCTGCGTTCTACGCAAAGTCCAAATTCAAAGAGAAGTGATTGCCTTACCAACAGAAGAAACAACGGTGTACAGATTATGAGGAGTTGGGAAGCGGAATATAACTTATATAATGTAATAATATATTGGCACAGTATTTAATGCCAATGATAAAGCCCCATATGGCCATAATTATGAAAAAGTCAAGAGGGCTTGTTTCTCGTACAATTATTGATACAATAATGTAAAAAATCATTGGTGGAAGTATCATAAACTAAGGGCATGATTCATTCCCTATTACAATAATTATTAAAGAAGAGGTGTTTTTGAGATCATTATATCCACCCCTAATGTTTTTTGTCAAAGTATGGGGACTGGTTGGTAAGGAGGGTGGATAGTAAAGTGGCTTAGTTTATGATTCATTCCCCATTACAATAATTATTAAAGAAGAGGTGTTTTTGGAATCATTATATCCACCCCTAATGTTTTTTTGTCAAAGTATGGATGGGGACTGGTTGGTAAGGAGGGTGGATGGTAAAGTGGATTATGTCTCTAGCGTCTTCTCAAAGTATTAGGGATTGACTGGTTGGTAAGTAGGGCGGATAGTAAAATGTTGGGTGGCTTAGATCTATTTTTTTATTTTTTATTTTTTTAAATTTTGTAGGTATAAATAATTGGTTATTATTCTCATTATTCTTTTAGAATTTATAAATTATATTTTGTGTTTATATGTGTGGGGATTATGTGTATTGAATTTAAATAAAGATTGTTGTTAATGGTATGTCTGAGTTGTGTGTAATTTATATAATTTTAATGTTTTAAAGGTTTTTTAAGAAGTTGAATTTATTTATGCATTCAAAAATGTAATTTAAATAATAAAAAATATAATTTTACTAAAATATGTATTTCTAGATTTTGGAGAAAAATATAAAAAAAGAGCAATTATATCTTATAATTTGTATTCTTGTTATTATTCATCTTTAGAGAAGTGTAAATCATGCATTCTTAAAAATATATTCAATAAAGTTTAGTGAGAATACAACATTCAATTTGAAGTCCTTTGGCTAAAAATTCCTAGTGAGGTTATTCCACCAAAGTTGCATTGGACTTCTACTTGACCCCAACCATAATAAATTATCCATTTGCATAGGTGTGGGGAGTTGCATTTGACTTCTACTTGACCCGAACCATAGTAGATGATCTATTTGCATGGGTGTGTTAATGCACGAGGGATGATTCAAACCTTTGGGGAGAACATCACTAACTTTACTTTATTTACCAATGAAGGTTCCATTGGCAAATTTTTTCTAATGCATTAAATCAATGTGTTGGGGATTATGCTCTGATAACCACTTTAGTGACACATGAGGAATATATGAGTTGGTTTGTGTGGGGTTTAGTCCCCATTAAGTAGTCATTGGTTCAAATCTCATGGGGAACGGCTGAGTGTGGCAACCACTTGTAGGGGCTAAAATTGTCCTAAGGGGCATCCATACTTACTGAGCTTGGGACAATCCTAGTGATAACATCTTGTAGGTGGGCATATGATTCTTCCATCTAAAAAAAGAAAAAAGAGAAATGAAAACGTTAACTCATAAATACCTTAGTCTAAAAAATCAATTATGGATGTAATCATGTTAGATTTGCACATTCCTAGTGTGTAGCTTCTCTCATTGGGACACACTATATTTTGATAATAAAAAAAATATTTCCTTTTGACAAATGCTTCAAGGTATATTACAATTTCTTCTTTCCTAATAAGATCCACAATCAAACATAGAATACACTAATTATGAGTTTAAAAGGCATTCACTTGCATGGTTGAACATGCTTTGAGCTATAAATAAGATTCAAATCCAAAATGCAATGCTTGACCATCATATGAATACACAAAATAAATTCTCTCCTATATAATTGTCTACCAAAATAACTTCTATCAAAAATTTGTATTGTGATTTTAATTTTTTTAAAAATCTTTTAAAAAGTTGAAGGAGTTGAGCTCAAACGTTAGAGGCACATATTGTGTTTTGTTAGAGGCACATATTGTGTTTCTAGCCATGGCGGATTCAAATCTCCGAAAACATACTCTACTTGGTAAAAATTGTGAAAAAAACATATAAATGAGTCATTTCATTGAAAAAATAAATAAATTCTTAAAAAAAATCTTTACATGTTTATATTTTTATTTATTTAATTATAAATATATATTTAAAATTATAAAATACATTTATTATCCAACTTTATTAAAATCACAATATTCAATAAATTTCCATATTTTGTTAAAGGAAAATATATATATATATATATATATATATATATTAGTTTTGAAGGGATCATTTAACAAAGTCTTGAACTCAATACTAATTATAAATTAAATATAATATATGTGAGAATTAAAACTAGATAGAAGGAAAAACAACACTTTTCTTAATCATTTCAAATAAATCCAATTAACATTGTATTTATCATTTTATAATTACATTCAATGCTATAATTAGCATTTGCACATTACTGTGTAAAGAAAAGCCAATGACTTTAAACGGAGGGGGTGCGTGGAGGGGGAGGGACACCTGTTCAGATTCTGTCAGGGATGATGAATTTGAACAATGTTGTGAAAGTTTTCAAGTAATGTGTTGTTAACGAGTTATGTGGTGAAAAGGAAAATCCATGTCTTCCACCTGTTAGCACAAAAAATAAAACATGGGAGTGGGAGCGGGGAGTGCATTGGGCACTATGCCAAAAAAGCAATGGTGTCAGCGTTGAGCCTCACTTGCCAAAAAAGAGAGCGGCAGTGTCAACGTCACTTGCCAAAAAAAGAGCAATGTTGTCAGCATTACTTGCCAAGAAAACTGCATCGGTGTCAGCGTCGAGTGTGAATGATGGAACATGGGAGTGGAAAAAGTAGCGACGTGGGAGAGGAGAGGACGTAGTGGGTGTCTAGGTGTCTTGAATTTGAGTTATTCAAACACCAATTGACGTTTCATCGAAGGTCATGAGAAAAATGCGGTAGGTTTCGATAGGAATCGCCATTCTACGGAAAGAAAATGGATGTTTCCTTTGCTCGCGAGCGTCCTAGTCATGTTGATTCTACTCCTAGCTAGTATGTTGATATTTATGGGACATTTAAAGGCATTCTACAAGATTTTCTCGCTAGGGCGTCCCAGGTTCGAATCCAGATCCACGGTGGTTTTGAAAGGCCTCGACAACCACACTGTGCTGACATACTTGATAAATGGTAGCGGTGGGGATTGAGAGATTGAGTCAGACACCAATCGACGTTTCATTGAAGGTCATGAGAAAAATGCCACAGGTTTCGATAGGAATCACCATTATGCGGAAAGAAAATGGATGTTTCCTCTGCTCACAAGTGTACTGGTCATGTTGATTCTACTCCTGGCTGATACATCGAGATTTATGGGACATTCAAGGGTGTTCTACAGGATTTTCTCGCTAGGGCGTCTTGGGTTCAAATCCAAACCCATGGTGGTTTTAAAAGGCCCCGACAACCACAATGTACTAATGTACTTGATAAATGGTAGCCACGGGGATTGAGAGATTGAGACCTGATGAAAAGGTTGTTGAATGCCATTTACCATCCGAGGGAAGGACACATGTTCAGATTTTGTCAGGGCCAACGAATTTGAACAGTGTCATGAGAATAAACCTCACCATAAAAAAACCTCCGACTTAATTACATTCAACACAATACACACACACATATAATCCTTCAAATTTATTCTTAATTCTTAACAATATTAGTAATTTAAATCTTTTTAATAATGTCATATAAAAATTATTCATGTGATAATCTTTTCTTTTATAGAATAATCTCTTTCATTCATTTGACCATACATCTAATGGAACTTGTTAATAAAAAGTCTTACATTTAATAATAAAATTTTCACATCATAAATAATTTTACATATTTATTCTTATGTGAATAATTTCATATTACAATTTTAATAATTAAAATTTATAATTTAATCATATATAAAATATTTTAAATAATTTCATATTATAATTTTAATAATTATAACTTATAATTTATCATATATAAGTATTTTTGGACTTGGAGTATAAGGTTATTACTGTTTGATTAAGAATTAGTCTTCTTCTAATGTAAGGAAACATATTAACAATCTAAGATTTAAAGACAATTAGCATGAATAAAAAAGACAATTGGCATAAGCAAAACCCTTCTTTCTTATGGACTAAGTAAGCATGAACGAAAAAGACAATTGGTATAAGTGAAACCCTTCTTTCTTATGGACTATCAACATGTAATTCTAAGTAACATAATTTTCCTTGACTAACAATAATATGAATCAATATGCATTCATTAGATAATAGCCAGTGATAATTTCAAACATTAAATTATGATAAGTTTCCCTACTCTGAATAATATTTTTTCTTCAAAATTTATGATTTTTTTTCCCGGAATAACATATAAAAATATGTCACTTGGGAAAAAAAAATAGTTTGATACGGAATGACGTATTCCGTGAGCAATTTCTTTAAATTAAAACTGTTGCACACACGTTATCGTTGGTCTCTTACAATGGCATCGGGACATCCCTCTATGGTGTATTTCGAACGATAATAATACTGACTTTCTTTCAAAGTCAGTCGAAGATACGTAAATTGTAATATATCATAAAGGAGGAACTTTGACAGTTGGGATCGAGGAACCGATTTTTTTTGGCACCATTCAAAGCTGAACACCTGGAAGAATCTAGCTATATTAGGCATTTATGAACCTTTAAGAGATTCCAACTATTTCCCCCGTCTGAGATTCACCGGTTATTTGCAATTCAATTCTGTTCTCAGGGAGCGACGGAGGGAAGAACAGAGCTTCTTCCCTGCTGTTCTCTTCGCACTCCTTTTAAATGAGGCAGCAGAAGAGGGTGCTTAGTTAGATTGAATACACATGGGGTTCTTCGGGGTCGAATCTCAGGGCCTTTGTGGGTTGCGGAGCATGTTCAGAAGAAAACGGGTTGATTCTGCTCATAGTAAATCTCAGGCAGGCCAGCTTGCCAAGCATCTCTCTGTGTTTCAGCTAATCCCCATTGGTGAGTGCGTGGAACTTTCGGCTTTGCATTTTAGAATTTGAATTGGGGAGACTTTAAATTTCGTCGCGAGAATTTGCATGTTTGGCTGAAAGAAGTGAGAATTTTAGAAAAGTTATCGTTTAAATTTTTATACCGGCCGAGGATTTCAGGGTAAAGGAGCCTAACATAGAAAGCTTGACAATTTGGCTCCAATTCAGCTTTATTCAACTCGTATTTCCATGGAAAAATAACGGGCAACATTTCTTCCTCAAAAAGAGATGCCGGATTTTGATTTATAGTTTAAAACATCGAATTTCCTGGTAAAAGTGGTTAGATTGGCATCAGCCCCCATTCCCCACAACTCCAATTAAGCCACGTTTCAGGAAACAAAACAATGGTTGGAATTGATTTCTTTGAGGTTTTGATTATTACTTTCAACTGAATTTGTTTCAGGAAAAGTGGTAACGCTATCATTTTCCTGAAATGAATTGATAATTTGCCCCTACTTGTAAGTTCGATTGCTATATTAATATAAGAAAAAGATTGGGTTGAAAAGTTTCTAAAATTATGGTTCAGATCCAGTCCTCAGTGCGATTACCAACAAACGGTTTCTTCTTTACTAATTTAAAAACTAATTTCCATTAATAGTACTGTATATTACAAAATTGGGGCAGTTATAAACTTGTTCCTGGATGAGCTTCGACGAGGCCTGTAAAAGTATGTCTTAAGTTCTTTGGCTATTTCTAAATGCTACTATAATGCCCAATTCAAAATGGGAGAGAATTATTGTTACTGAGACTACATGTTTCTTGGTATAAACCAACTCCTGGTAACAGGAGCCTATTTTTTTTCCTTAAAACTTATCCCATGCACTGATCAAGTTAGAAATAATGGCAGCTTAGAGGCTTAAGTGATATTTACGGTGCCTAATCTAGAACTTTTAGAAAATCAGAAGCTTAAACTAGCCAGTAAACACATTTTATGTATGTATATAATGTTATTCAGAATGCCTTTCAGATTAATCACATCATTAGATTTAGGTCGAAGTTTCGAACCATCTAATATGGTTCATCTTTAGGACAAAGATGAAAAAACAGATCTAATATTGGGTGTAAATAGAGGGGATGCATCAAGTCTCAAATATAAACGTTGGAAGATAATGATAATAAAATAAATATTTTAAGTTTTAAAATGAACATTGGGATCTAGGATATGTATAAATATTTTACTCGATCTGCTTATGGAGATCCAGAATCCACATGGGATACATTTCCAGTTTCGAAGTATTGGAGGATTTGTTCAAGATCTTTTTCCAGCTTGTTGAAAACATCAAGCTGGTGGATCCTACGATAATTTTCTCTTAAAAACACATAAAAACATAAAATAAAATATAAAAAGGCAAACTGTGGGCCCTGTTAGCCCTGAGGTGCAGTGTTGCTATTTTGAAGACTAAAGGAGGGAAATGGTCTATTCTGCTGTCATGGAACGGTCCATCACCTCACTTTTCTCACTCATCCACCTCCATCCACGTTCACTCATGTCCTAACCCAATCCTCACATCATAACAAAACTCACTTTCGTCTTGGCCCTACGTGAATTAATCCATTTTTGCCCCCCTATGTATTATTATTTTTCAGAGCGCATGAAAACATGCACTAATGCGCAAAAGCCCCCGAAACCTTACCTTTCCGTCCATATGCGCCCCTTTGCACATTTCTCGAGGTCGCCCCATACCTTCGTGTACCCCGCCGTCGATCTTCCCATTGATCTAATAGTCCACACTTCATTTGACTGACGTTATACGTTCACCCGCTTTGACCAATCATGACCATTAGATCATTTCCGCCAGATCTAATGGTTATCGCGCATATTGCTCAGGCAATAAGAGAGAGGGATACCTGCTCAATAAGGCGGTTTCCTCTCTCTCCTCTGCTGCTACGTGGCACCCAATCAATGGAATCGGGCGGGCTCCGACCTTTATGACTTACGGCCCAATGACCGCCCGATATAAACCATTTCCGCTTGAGTAAACCGCTCTCGGGCGTTAACCTTCGAGCACCTCCTTCGCCCGATAGCCGATCGATCTACCCATCTAAGATCTGACGGCTCGGACTTATTCCACTCTCGCCACTACTTCAAGCCTCTGGCGATTGATCTCCTCCGCCCATTCCTCCTGATCCAACAACCCTCATTCACGATCACCATAGTTCATCCTCCGCCGCTTGACCAACATCCCGACCGTCGATCCACACCATCCAATGGCCCACGTGCCCTCGTACCCCACTTCCCACCAGCCACCCAGGGAGGAAATTTGTTGGCTTTGTCAATGTTTTTGACAGTCGGATAGTTGAACTAAAATAACAGAATCATGGCCGAAAGGGGGAAAACAACAGCACGAGGCAGCCGAACCAACAAAAATGATCATGGAACATCACTGGCACGAGTGAACCACTTGACAACGCAACGAAATTACTAGAATTTAATTACCGTGTTTGTTAGAAACAGAGCTCTTTGAGCTCATGTTTGTCTAGTTATGGCATCAAGTAGTTAGAAGACAGAGGGGATAGATTAAGACATCTCGAGCCTTAGAGAGTTCGAGAGTATTGTAAAAAGCCTATAAATGGCTGAAAGTTGGAAGGAATAAGGGTTCAACTTTTGGAGACCGTGGATACTCTGTTCCTCTCAGCGTCTCATCTTCATTCCAGTAATACAAGCTTCTTTTGCTATTACATGTTCAATTGCCATCTTCTTCTCTGTTCTAAGCTTGCACTTGAATAGGTTATTCATGTTTTCTTCTGTGTCTAATTCCAAATAACCGTCATCTTATCTCTGCATTGATAAATTAGATTTGCAAGCTTC
The DNA here is from genome assembly GCA_000404065.3 of Pinus taeda. NCBI lineage: Eukaryota > Viridiplantae > Streptophyta > Pinopsida > Pinales > Pinaceae > Pinus > Pinus taeda. Next base: position 294,921 of record APFE031244862.1, on the reverse strand, counting down.
ATTTACTTTCTGTAGCTAGCCATTCATATGTGTTTATGTATGCATCTGCTGGTACAGTGAGGATTCTCCATCTATTCATTGAATCTATAAACTATTGAGCATTAGTGGTCGAAAGCCTTGTCAGGCTAAGGGTGTTCATGCATGTCTTGAGTGGAAATAGAGTTGAAACAGTCATTTGACTTGATCCAAACCCCAATCCATTCCAATAGTTCAGAGAACGATATTGAAGATTTATATGTTACCAGGCATCTCCGAGCTACAACCTAGGAGAGTTTCCTGGAGTGCTAACATAATTGGCGCCATTGTCGGGGAGAGGAGACTGAAGCTCAACTTCCCTGGGAGATGACACAAATCCAGCTTTGATGATAGACAAAGCGTGGACACCATTTGGGTTGTAGTCATCTATCTGGCGACTCTACTGGAGGATGAACCTCTTGGCGACTCCACTCCATAGTTCTGGCTCAGTTTGTGAGGCATACTCGGAGAAATCCTCAGAAGCCACGAGCTGACCTAGTACCTGACCCCGAAAAATCTTCAAAGAAAGAAAGGCGTTGCAGAAAGGAGCATCAGGTTCAGGCAGCTCTAAACAATATTCTATATCTCTTCAAGAAAATCCTGTAATAGAACAAATACATGTTGAGAGTATAGCATTTAATACTAGCAGTGAAGAAAAAATCTCAGGGATTCATAGAGCTCCTTATTCTTTAGGTTCTTCTTTCCTTGTAAGCCCAAAGGAAGCCTCTCCTCCTATCCATCATACTCCTTTAGTCCTATCAGTCACTCCTCAACCCTCTGTCATTCAGACTTCTAGTACCCTTATAGCCACCACAACTATGGCAACACCTACCAAAATGGAAAGAATCATAGCTGCTAGGTATGGACCTTTAGTGGTGCCCACTCCTTTGAATTCCATGCCTACTGGAGAATATTAGAAGTATATGCCTAAGTTCACTGGGACTAAAGGTGTTACAGCTGAGGAACATCTTGAATCATTCTATAGCTATGCTGATAACCTGGACATTAGTGAAGCTGATGTATGGATGAGAGTCTTTGTCCAAAGTCTAGATGGAGAGGCTAGAAAATGGTTCAGAGCACTGACCCCAAGGTTTATAGAAGATATTGAGGCTTTAGATGATGTATTCCTAAAGCATTTGGGGGATAAGAAGGATCTACTCTACTACCACACTGAGTTTGGGAACTTAAAGAGGAAAAATGATGAGTTGTTGTCTGATTTTAATAAGAGGTTTAACCGCATGTACAACAAGATACCAGCTAAAGTAAAACTCACCACTGCCTCTGCTAAACTCACCTATGTTAGTGCCTTTGATTTTGACTTCTGTCTACTGTTGAGAGAGAGATGATGTGCTACCTTGGCTAAAATGCAGGATGCAGCCTTGGAAGTAGAATCAAACATCATGGCTGCAGAGAAGCTCAAGGGGAATGTTGATAGAAGGAGACAGAGGGGCGAATCTTCATCATCTTTAGATCCTAAGATAGATAAAATGACCAAGATGATAGAGTCATTAACCTCTGAAATCTCCAAATTAAAGGTTGAGCAATACCCTGGGAAAGGAAGAGTTCCTAGTACCTTTGCTCCTAGAAATCCAAATCCATATAGAAGAGCTAATGAGCAGTTGCAGATTCTGCAAAGAAGCAAAGATGCCAATGAAGACCAAAGGGTGAAGACCCCTTTCCAGAATGTAGTCATGGAAGAAGAACAATTTGAAGAAGATGATGAGATCCTTTGTCTGGAAGACAAAGGCAGTGCCTCCTTTTTGACCTTAGCTGCCTATGAAAAGTCATTATTCAATTACCAGATCAGCCAAGATTGGGATGGTGGAGCTGTTCTGCAAATTGATGATCAACACAGATATGATCTGAGGTCGAAGATGAATAATGCCAAGGAAACTCCTGTTCAGAAAGTTGCTGTCCCTGCAATACATCAAGCTAATAAGCAGAAATGACTGACAGTTGATTCCATCATCCTCAAAGCTCTAGCTCACGAGGTAAGAGGCCTTGACAAGTCTCCTTCTCCTTTCAGTTTTGAATCATAAATTGAGAAGCTAAAAATACCTATACCTCTGATTGAACTAGTGAAGAATGAGTCCTTCAAGAAATCTATCCTCGAGGCCCTTGAGCCTAAAGCCATCCAAGTCTGCATTGACTATGTAAATCTGCAAGACGACAAACCAGCTGTTGTTCTCAGCCCAATGATGGAAAATTATGATGACAACTCCCCATCATTCTATGTCTCTTTGATTATTCATGACAAAATCCTTCACAACTGCCTTCTGGACACAGGAGCCAGCCATAATCTAATGTCCAAGGCTGTCATGGATGAGTTGGGTCTGGACATTACCAAGTCTTATCATGACCTATTTTCTTTGGACTCTAGAAAAGTGAAATGTTTGGGATTAATCAAAGACCTAGCCATCACCTTGTCTCAGTTCCCCATGAAGAGCATGATGATGGATATTGTGGTAGCAGATGTACCCCCCAAGTTTGGCATGTTGCTTTCCAGAGGTTGGATCAAGAGATTAGGTGGAACATTGCAAAATGATCTGTCCTATGGTACTGTTCCAGTTTTTGGAGGCGAGAGTAGGAGATTATACAGAAAAGCTCAGTTGGCTTATATCATCAACTAAGTCACCTAACACGGGGATTCGGGACACGTAGGATTCGAGATTCGTGGTGTCGGATTTGGACACGCTGACCCCCTGGAACAGGACACGTTATATATAT
>APFE031244862.1:278097-291870 GCA_000404065.3 Pinus taeda | reverse complement strand
CATCAAATCTAACAGGCTCTAGCACTGGATCACTGAGATCCATGTTGGCCAATGCCAACTCAACACTGCTGTCCAAACCCATATCATCAGGAAAGACATCCCACATCTTTGTCTTTCCCCTCAACCACTCCTCCCTCTGCCTGTAAATAAGGTGAAGGTTGGTGTGCACATACACCATTGTCTTTGCCCTGGACTGCTCAAGCCTGCTCTTCTTCACATTATGCAAATTCCCATATGTGCTCCAATTCCTCTCGCAACAAGAGGATGAAGTCACCTGAGAGAGGAGCCTCATGGCTAATTGCTGAAGAGGAGGGCTTGTTGCCCCGTGATTTGCCCACCAAGAATAGGGCTTCTTAACCCCCCTGTCTCTAATCACATCATAACCTCCAAATCGACCAGTGCCAGTGGAAAACTCTGCAAAGGCATCCTCCACCTCAGCAAGCAATACACTATCCTGATAAATCCGCCTGAATGCCTCTTTCCTCCCCTGTGAGATTTCACCATCCATGTGAGGGAATCTGCGGAAAGGTCCACCATTCAGCCACTCACGGCTGTAGTATTTGGGGTTCAATGAGTGAGCCAAACAATGTAAAGGTGTACAATTCTTGTCCCATCTGCTGACAAGAATATCATGTATGGTATCGCAGAAGGCCTCTGGTGATGTCTCATACTCAGGGCACTCACTCTGTAGAATAATGCTCTTCACAGACTCAATCATGGAATTCCATCCCTCATAAACCTCTCGTAGGATGGGTTTGTCTGTATCTGTAACTCGAAGCAAAGAAATGATAGGGTCCATGATCCGAATAATTAGATATACCCTCTCCCACCAAGCATCATCTAGCACCGTGTCCTTCACTCTTTTAGAGGCTGCCTGATCTGTCTTTCTCCAAAAAGACCAAAACTCAGAAATAACCATGGACCCAAGAGCGGTCTTGACCTCCCTCAACCTCTTCAACATCATGAATGAAGATGCAACTGTGTATCAACAATCTTCAACAGTGATAGATTGTTGTACTCCTTGTAGATAGTGAGGGCATTTGTATGATTTTGCACAAAGTTACGGATATGTCTTGCATCTTCAATAATGCTTCCAATCCAAAGCACATCAGAAGCAATGGATTTCAGTGCTAAGTTCAATGAATGAACAATGCAAGGTGTCCAAAACACTTGTGGATATTTAGCTTCCACAATCATGCCAACAGCTTTGCAAACAGGTGCATTATCTGTAATGATTTGCACACAAGATTCAACACCTACATCTTCAACAACTTTAATAAATAACTCACCCATAAATTGTGCATCCTTGTATGCGCCAAGTGTATCCACTGCTTTCATGAAAACTGGACCATTCAAGGAAGACACCATGAAGTTGATGATTGGGTGTCGTGCTGGATCTGTCCATCCATCAGAAACAATGCTAACCCCAGATGTTGGGCATGATGCCATAATAGGCTCAAGCATTTTTTGCACCTCTTTTTTTGCCTTCGTCAACAATGTGGTTCTCAGCTTCTCTGACCCAAGAGGCACATACCCTGTTGGAGTCCCTTGAGTTAGAGCTCGGCACGTCTCAACAAATAAAGGTGAACGTGCAACATTAAATGATATGAAGTCTTGATAGAAGAAGAAGGCAATGGTGAGATCAAGCTCTTCCCATCTCTCTTTTTGGAAAATCTTGTCCATTGGACCAAGTGCTCTTCTTTTTGATGCTTGTCCCCTAGTAGAAGTAGAACTCTCAAATGGAAATTTGGTGGTGGCTTTCCTCAAAAATGGAAGGGGGTCTTCATTCTTGGGTTTTTTTATTTTTATTTTGAAGCCAGTGCCACATGTTCCATACCAACATTGGCCTCCTTTTCCAATTCTTTTCTCGTTTGTGAAGTAATAGCTCTACAAGATCCAATCCCACAACCAGGTAAAGCCAACAAATGTGATTTCACACAGTAATATGTGCTTTTGAAAGAAATGTTACAAAAGTTGCATTTCCATTGCACATTGCCTCCTCCCTTTCCCTTGTTGTTTGGCCCATCCTCTCTTGTGACATATTTCCACAATGGATATTTATCATTGTCTTTAAGTCCTCTACCCTCAACATTACTTGCAGCAGATTTTGATGATATTGGGGGAGGAGGGGCATCTCTACCCATGACTTTCTTGCCCTTCCTTTGCCCCCTAACTGTTGCCTTTGATTGAGCCATGAACACTGTTACCTGTAAAAAAAATGAACAAACTACTGTAAAAAATTTAAAAATGCAAAAAAATGAACAAACTGCTGTAAAAATGAACAAACTACTGAAATGCCTTAGAACAGAGACAATACACATAAATTATAATTAAATTATTAAATAGATTCCACTGTTCAGAACAGTCTGGCATCATATTAGGAATCAGATCTAGTAATCATGAGTCATGACTTAGAAATTTTAAAATGGTATTTACTATTAAAGCTTGTTTCATGAATCCGTGAATGTAGATAAATGTGAGGGTATCTACCTGGGTCCTGTAGGCTATAAGAGGCAGTCGATGTCAAGGATGTAAAGCTCTCACCATGTAACATAAATATTAAAAACAGAGAACTCTCATGGCATCAAAATTAATACTCAAGTGACAACTACAAGTATTATTGGAGTATTGATACTCCAACAGGGGTAGCGGGCCATCAAGGCCTCACACATCTCATTGCTACATTTCCATTAAAAATAATCTGAAGGGTTAATAAATCCTCTATGTTGCATTTAAAGTTTCAAGCCAACTAAGGTCTGTGACAACTACAAGTAACCTTAAGAGTGCTCCTAAAACTGCTTTAAGTCTTCTTCAAAGGCTGCTCAAAGAATATCAAGTTTGTCCATTACAAAGGGACTCCATAACTGTTCCAAGTCTGCTCTTAACTTGGTTTGAGCAACTTAGTCAAGGTCACAACCAACTCAGACTTGACAACAGTCTTCACTTCTTAATTTTAAACATCTTTTTTGACAGCTTTAAGCAACAAGCAGCATTGTCAATATTGAATTTCACTCACTTTGACGTGTGCTCACTGCTATGTTGTAACTTGTCATTGAAAATAATCTGAAGGGTCATATATGTTAATAATAAATATTTTAAAATAATAAGCTATGATTCATAAGTAGTATCTTGTGTATCGATCTTAGTATACAAAGATGTTAAAGTTCCAAGCAATTTTATTATATCCTTGTCTGAGTTCAATGTTGTCTGGAGTGGATATAATAGTAGCTTCCAAGAGCAGCCATGAGAACACGACTAGTTTATCAACATTCACCTTCCAATTACTTATTCAGATAACCTAGTTTTTGAGTGGGCAATGATAATAAGTTAATAACCTATTTTTTGAGTGGGCTATGAGTAGGTAGCACCGTAGCAGTTAGCACTTTTACTGACTTGCCTGCGGCTGCATGAGTTCCTTCTAAACCTGATGAATGTGTCAAGTATTTTGACTTTTATGAGTAAGTTATAACTTATCAAGTAAACCATAACAATTATTAATTTATTGGTTGTTGCTAATCAGTAATCTCCAAGTAGGCGATTGATGTGATATCTGGGCAGTGGGCAATGATCTCATTGATCAATCGTTTGTGTCCAAGGCATACAATCGTTTGAGTCTCAAACTGTTTTGTGTATACAGGCCGAGACCTATAAAAGCCAATAAAAAAGAATCTCTGCTATCATGCTATGCAAGGTTACAATAACTTAATACTAAATAGTTACCTGGTGGACCGGTGGTCGATTCTCCTTCCTGGGAGTCTACTCCTTCCTGCAACAGCACAAATCACTTGCCAAATGAAACTATTAATGAGCAAACATGCCCTTTTCATACCCGTGCTGAGCTTAGCGAGTCCTGGAAACAGGACACGATTCCCAAAATCGCGACACGCTCTTCAAAATCGTGACACGACCTCAGATTCGACGTGTCAGAAATTGACATGACGTGTCATAAGATTTGGACATGAATCCATACCGAATCGTGTCGGATTCGCTGGATTCGCGATTCGAGAGGCCTCTAGGGCGAATCCGGTGATCTAGATCATCAGTGATGAAAGGAATCCCACTAATCATCCCATCTATGCTATCGACACTGATTTTGGAGCCTGTATTCTTCAGATTGAAGAATCCCAGTTGGCCTCCATGCAGCTTAGGAAATCGGTTTGCCAGATCACAGAGGAAGAAGGCCCACAAATTTGGGACATGTTCTTTGATGGAGCTTGCTCTAAGGAAGCTGCAGGGGCAGGTGTAGTCCTTGTGTCCTCCACAGAAGAATGCATTCATTTATCTTTCAAGTTATCTTTTCAGGTCACAAATAACATAGCAGAGTACGAAGCCTTGATATTGGGCTTAAAAGCTGCTAAAGTAATGGGCATCAAAGGTCTGAAAGTGTTTGGAGATGTAGACCTTATCATTCAGCAGGTGAACAAAACTTTCCAAGCAAAGCATCCAAGGCTGAAGGCATACAGAGATGGGGTATGGAAGTTCAAGGGTCCTTTTAATAGTTTCAACATTTCTTACATCTCTAGAATGAAGAACTAGCTTGCTAATTCCCTTGCTGTGTCTGCTAGCACGTTTATTCCTCCTTTGCCTCCTAAATTGACTTATGAAGTTCAGGTGAAATATAGACCATATCTGCTTGACAATGTCAAATACTGGAAAGTTTTTGAAGATGATGATGAAATTAATAGGTTTTTACAAGTCATTGATGAATTTTCTAAAATGCACATTGACCAAGAAAATGAAACCATTGAAGAATGCAACCAATACAAGCTAAAGGACGAGATTGGTCAGGATAACATTGTTCAGTTGCCTAGTAACCATATACCCAAAGGATTGGTGCCCCTAGAGAAGTTGTTTGATCATAATGATGTACCTTATAAGCCTGCCAAAAAAGAAAATGAGTTTGCAGTTCATAGACATAATGTAGGGAGTCCAGACCATCCAAAGTACATAAATCTGTCCACTCACTTGTTTTCTGCCCAAAGTTTCGAGTATTGCACCCTGATAAAACAAGTCGCTGATATTTTTGCTTGGGAGTACAGTGATTTTAAGACCTATGACACCAACATCATTCATCATAAGATTCCACTGGAGAAGAACACCATCCCTTTTAAGCAGAAATTAAGACCTATCAGCCCTCTCTTATTGCCTTTGATTGAAAAGGAAATCAAGAAGCTATTGGATGCCAAGATCATAGTTCCCCTAAGGTATTCAAAGTGGATAGCTAACCTTGTGGTAGTAAGAAAGAAGAATGGAGAAATCAAGCTTTGTGTTGACTTCAGGAATCTTAACAAATGCTCTAAAAAAGACAACTACCCCCTGCCTAAGATGGAACACTTGCTGCAAAAAGTTTCAGGGGCTAGAGTCATGTCTTTCTTAGATGGATTTTCAGGTTACAATGAGGTTGCTGTACATCTAGAAAATCAGGAAAAGACTGCCTTCACTATTCCTTGGGGCACTTTCATGTACTCCAAGATGCCTTTTGGACTGATGAATGCTGGGGCTACTTTTCAGAGGACCATGGACATAACCTTTGTGGGAGAGAAGGACAAGTTTGTCCTTATTTACCTTGATGACATAACAATCTTTTCTAGCAGTCACAAGGACCATTTGCAGCATTTGAAGAAGTTGTTTCTAAAGTGCAGACGGTTTGGAATTTCTGTGAACCCAAAGAAGTCACAGTTTTCTCTAGAAGAAGGCAAACTTCTGGGACATTGTTTCTGCTGAAGGTGTGAAGATCGATCCAGCGAGAGTTCAAGCAATTCAGACATTGTCCATCCCAAGGTCAAAAAGGGACATTCAATCTTTCCTGGGTAAGATTAACTTTCTCAGGAGGTTTATTCCAAACTTTGCAGAGCTAGTGAAGCACATCACTTCCATGTTGAAGAAAGGATCAGAAATAAAATGGACAGATGGTGCAAGAAGCTCTTTTGAAGCCATCAAACAAGCTATCATGGAAGCTCCCACTCTAATCAGCCCAGATTATACCAGGGAGTTTTATATTATCTCTTTTGCCTCTTATGATACACTTGCAGCAGTTCTATTGCAGAAAAATGATGAAGGTGTAGAGCACCCTGCGGCCTTTTTCAGCAAAACTCTGAGGGATGCTGAACTGAGATATGACCTTATTGAAAAACAAGCTTATGCTCTCATAAAATCTTTAAAGGCATTCATAATTTATATTCTGCATTCCAAAGTGGTAGCGTATGTACCTTCAGCCTCAGTAAAAGATGTCCTAACTCAGCCAGATATTGATGGAAAGAGAGCTAAATGGATTGCAAAATTCATAGAATTCAACATGGAGGTGAAGCCCACCAAGCTTGTCAAAGGCCAGGGCTTGGCTAAGCTTATGGCTGAGGAAAATTGCAGTTTGTTAGACATTGATTGCATGGGTTCAAATTCAGGTGGTGAGCAGACAGAGGAAGTAGCATAAGAGCAAGAGCAGAATCAGTCTTTGGCCGAAAATCTAGCCACCTACGAATGGTATTCCAGTGTAGTTCATTTTTTGCAGAAGCTAGAAATCCCTCCAGGGCGTAGCTCAAGTCAAGCCCGAGCCATTAAGCTCAGATCAACCAAATTCTGCATTAATAAAAACCTATTTTATTGGAGAGACCCATCAGGGATCCTCTTGAGATGTCTAGACAAAGCACAATCTGTGGAAGTCATGCACCAGTTCCATTCTAGCATCTGTGGAGGGCATCATTATTGGAAAACCACAGCCCACAAGATCCTGAGAGCTGGGTATTATTGGCCTACTCTGTTCTCTGATGTGTTTTCTTAGTCTTGTGACAAATGTTAGAGGTTTGCAGGAAGACAACAACTAAAATCTTTGCTCTTGAAGCCAGTACACACTAATGGTCCCTTCCAGCAATGGGGCTTGGACTTCATAGGTGAGATCAATCCACATTCTAGTGGCCAGCACAAATGGATCTTAGTTGCCACTGATTATTTCACCAAATGGATTGAGGCTATACCCACTAAAAATGCTAATCACCAGGTTATCATAAAGTTCTTGAATGAGAATATTTTCACTAGATTTGGTTGCCCAACCAAACTAGTCACTAAATAATGCAACAACTTTCAGGGCAGAAGAATTGGTGGTCATGTGTGAATCCATGGGCATTTAGTTGCTGCATTCTAGCTCATATTATCCTCAAGGCAATGGCTTGGCAGAATCATTTAACAAGAGTCTTGTAAGGATAATCAAAAAACTGTTGGAGGACAACAAAAAGAGTTGGGATTCCAAGTTGAAGTTTGCACTGTGGGTTGACAGAGTTACCAACATGAAGTCCATAGGAAATTCTCCATTTAAGTTGGTTTATGGCACTGATGCTGTTTTTCCTATCCAGGGGATTCTCCCTGTGGCCAAGTTCTTGCAAGAAGAACAGGCTGAAGAGAATGACATGGCGAGGAGAATGAGTAACTTGGTTGAATTACGGCAAATCAGAGAACAACTGGTTGAGAAGTCAAGAATTCATCAGAAGAGGATCAAAGAAACCTTTGATAGAAAGACAAAAATGAATAGTTTTCATGTTGGTGACTGGGTTCTCAAATGGGATGCATTGAAGGAAAAGAAGGGCAACCATGGTAAATTTGATGCCTTATGGACGGGACTGTTTGTCATTGCTCAAGTTCAGATGAACAATACTTTCATTCTACACAATTTGGAGGGGGAAGGTGTTTTTGATGGTCCAGTCAATGGGTGGTTTTTGAAACTTTACTTCATATGAGGCTTTAAGGCCTTAATATTGTACTAGGTTTTTTCAGTTTTTGTTTTCTATGCAAATAAACTTCATGCCTAATGGAACACTAGGAGATAAGTTTGTTTTGGTTGTTACTAGAAAGGCAGTAGTTTGCAGTTCTTGAAACCTCACAAGGAGGCTTTCATCCCCAGAAGGAGTCGGTGTTAGCCCTGAGGTGCAGTGCTACTATTTTGAAGACTAAAGGAGGGAAATGGTCTGTTTTGTTGTCATGGAGAGGTTCCCATATGGTCCATCACCTCACTTTTCTCACTCATCCACTCCCATCCACGTTCACTCATGTCCTAACCCAACCCTCACATCATTACAAAACTCACTTTCGCCTTGGCCCTATGTGAATTAATCCATTTTTGCCCCCTATGTATTATTATTTTTCAGAGCACATGAAAACATGCACTAATGCGCAAAACCCCCCGAAACCTTACCTTTCTGTCCATATGCGCCCCTTTGCACATTTCTCGAGGTCATCCCATACCTTTGTGTCCCCCGCCATCGATCTTCCCACTGATCTGACAGTCCACACTTCATCTGACCAATGTTATACGCTCACCCGCTTTGACCAATCACCATCGTTAGATCAGTTCCGCCAGATCTAACAGCTATCACGCATATTGCTCGGGCAACAAGAGAGAGGGATACCCGCCTGATAAGGCGGTTTCCTCTCTCTCCTCCGCTGCTACATGGCAACCCGATGAATGGAATTGGGCAGGCTTCGACCTTTACCATTTATTGCCTGATATAGACCATTTCTGCTTGAGTAAACCACTCCTGGGCATTAACCTTGGAGCACCTCCTCCACCCGATAGCCGTTCGATCTACCCATCTAAGATCTGACGGCTCAGACTTATTCCTCTCCCACCACGACTTCAAGCCTCCGACAATTGATCTCCTTCGCCCATTCCTACCGATCCAATGACCCTCGTTCACAATCACCATAGTTCATCCTTCGTTGTCTGACCAACATCCCGACCGTCGATCCACACCATCCAACGGCTCACGTGCCCTCGTACCCCACTTCCCACTAGTCACCCGGGGAGGAAATTTGTTGGCTTTGTCGGTGTTTTTTACAGTCGGATAGTTGAACTGAAATAACAAAATGCATGGCCAAAAGGGGAAAAAACAACCGCACAAGGTAGCCGAACCAACATAAATGATCATGGAATATTGCTGGCACGAGTGAACCACCTGACAGCGTAGCGAAATTACCAGAATTTGATTATCGTGTTTGTTAGAAACAGAGCTCTCTGAGCTCATGATTGTCTAGTTATGGCATCAAGTAGTTAGAAGACAGAGGGGATAGATTAAGACATCTCGAGTCTCAGAGAGTTCAAGAGTATTGTAAAAAGCCTATAAATGGCTGAAAGAGGGAAGGAATAAGGGTTCAACTTTTGGAGACTGTGGATACTCTGTTCCTCCCAACGTCTCATCTTCATTCTAGTAATACAAGCATCTTTTGCTGTTACATGTTCAATTGCCATCTTCTCCTCTGTTCTAAGCTTGCACTTGAATAGGTTATTCATGTTTTTTTTCTGTGTCTAATGCCAAATAACTGCCATCTTATCTCTGCGTTGATAAATTAGATTTGCAAACTTCATTTACTTTCTGTAACTAGCCATTCATATGTGTTTATGTATGTATTTGCTGGTACAGTGAGGATTCTCCATCTATTCATTGAATCTATAAACTATTGAGTATTAGTGGTCGAAAGCCTTGTTAGGCTGAGGGTGTTCATGCATGTCTTGAGTGGAAACAGAGTTGAAACAGTCATCTGACTTGATCCAAACCCCAATCCATTCCAATAGTTTAGAGAACGATATTGAAGATTTATATGTTACCAGGCATCTTTGAGCTACAACCTAGGAGAGTTTCCTGGAGTGCTAACAGGCCCTCAAACCTTGCCTTTTACGGTTCCCTATAAAATAGCCCTTCACTCCGTCCTAAAACACATGAATTTGAGTTTTTCATAGCAGTTTGTGTTTATGAGTTTGTTAGAATAAGTTGGAGCAAAATATATCTGGAGATCTTAAGTTTCTATGTTTTTGGTTCATGATTTTTCTATGATATACTATGCGTGTGTGTAGGAAGCTATAGCTGGTCAGCAGAGGGACACACATGGGGAGCATGCAGAATCAGTGGTGGTAAACGCAAGTCAGTACTTGCTTATGGAATCTGCTTTAACAGTCAGAAACCTCTAATGCTTTTAGTATTGGATCATAGCTTTTAGTGTTGACTCAAGCTAGCCTTTACTGTTTTATTTTTAGACTATTAAATTTTCATGATAGTGTCTTAATGATCCGGATTTAAATAGGAACGCAACAAATTACAGAGATAACCATAAATACAAAGATGCAATAGAAATAATACTTCATTTCATTAATGTAGAATACTGAAATATGCTTACAAACATAACTGGAAATAATCTAGCTTGGGCGATGGTAGCTTATCTCTGAAGAGAGATGTGGCGGCTACGTGCCTTTGAACTGTGTTACAATGAGGCTCAAAGGCCTATTTATTGTTGAGAAACAATGGAAAACCCTAAACATCCAAAAACCTAACCCAAGGAGATGAAGCGCCAAACTATGGGCCCCGTTTTGGGTAAATTGGTACATCAACTTCCTGGGGTCGTAACTTTGGCATACTATCTCTGTTTGACGCGCACAATACGTCGTTAGAAAGATCTATCTGAGGAATACAACTTTGGGATGAGCAACATCGGTTCATGGACTCATGTTGCTTCCAGTTTTCCAAAAAACGTTGTTTTGGGCTTCAAGACGGCTCCGGAAGTTCAGGACCAGAAAAACTGCTAAAAATAGTAAATTGTGCTACAATTAAGGAAATTGAAAAACTGAAAGAAACAATGGTGGGGGTCCAAGTGGAATTGGCGGGTGGCCACCAATATCCACCTGGATCATTCCTCCCCCCTTAGGAAGCAATGGTCCCTATTTCGTTGAGTTCCTCCATGAGATGAGGAAACTTTTATTGAACTTGGTCCCTGGTGAGCCACTTGCCCTGGTGAAGGAGTTGGCTTGCTTTGACAACTCGATACAATTGGATCTTTCGCTGGCGAGTGTGCTTGATCTGCAAGTCCATGATTTGATCAGTTGCAACTTATTCCATGCAATCTGGATTTAACTCTGTTGGTGTGAGCTGTTCTGCAATGTCGGATGTGTCTAGTAATGGTGTAAAGTATGGCCGAAGGCGGTCCACGTTGAACACTGGGTGTAGGCCAAAGAATGGGGGAATGTTGAGTTCAAATGCATTGGCTCCTATAGCCTTGGTAATGGTGTAAGGACCATATCGGAGTGGTATGAGTTTCCGATAGGCTTCGGTAAGGCATTCTTTTTGCAAATGCAACCAGACTTTGTCGCCCACCTGAAACTTGTGTGGCACCCGATGTTGATCATGTCGCTGCTTATACTTGGCATTTGATTTCTCCAGAATGTCGTGGACCTGCTGGCGGATATGTTGGATGTGCTCAATGAAACTTTTTGCCTTATCTGTTTCAGACTAGACATGCGCTGAATCTGCCTCAGTAGCTGCAAATGGCATGGCCACATCAATGGGACATAGTGGCTGGAATCTCAAGCCCACCTGAAAAGGGCTGTGGTGTCCAACATCGACCAGAGACTGGACCAAAATGTATTGAGGAACCTGCTGTCCGGATCTGAGATGATAGACTGTGGGATCCAAAGTGTACCCACACTCGTTCAAAAGAAGAGTTTAGCAGTGGCTTTTGCTATGATATTCTTCTTGGAGGTCGCCATAAATGGCCATCTTCGAGAACTTGTCGACGACCACAAAAACACAGTCGTTTCCATGCTTAGTAGAAGGAAGGCCCGACATGTAATCCATGGAGATGGATTCCCAAGGTCGATTAGGGGTAGGTAGCGAAGTATAGAGGCCTTGCTTCTTGATGGTCGGTTTGGCAATGGCGCAAGCAGTGCAGGATTTGATGTACTTCCTGACATCTTGTTGAAGATTCAGCCAATAGAAATACTTCTACAGTACTGCTACCATTTTCTCGACCCTGAAATGCCCAGTAGGCCATCTGTAGTGTGCTTCCCAAATCATCTTGGCACCACCGAACACTTTCTTTTCACCAATACTTATGTTCATGGACTATGCCTTAAACATTCGATACTTAGTTTATTTTTCATTACCAAGTATTATCGTTATCCTTTATATAGATGAAAACCCATACATATTCATCATCAACAACATTATACAATAGAAATGCACGACAGTATAAAGGGAGAGGGAATTCCCTGCAATATGAGTCTGCCCGAATAAATATATATAATCTTCTTTTATAAGTACAAGTTAAATCTTGGGAAACCCCAAATTTACACTTGGCCAAATTTCCAACTTTCGGCAAACTCGGTTGCCCAGCTCGTCGGCGTCTCTGCACGGTCGCCGCATGACTCACCAACCCTTCGTTCACCTCGTCGCACGATTGTGTCGTTTGCCCAACTTGGGCGCCCCTCGTCATAACCAAGTCGCCACACACGGGCGCCTTCGCACGAGCCACACCTCCGTTCATAACTCCAACACTTCACCGTTTCCACTGTTTCGTCATGCACGACGCGCCCTACCCGGGTCGCCCGTCCGCATGATTCTTCGTTTCAGCGTGCACGGCTCGTCCTCACTTGGTCGCCCGTCTGCACGTCCACCCGTTCACCCGTTCACCCAAACTCGTTCACCTGAGTCGCCACACGACTTCACCCAGGTCACTTGACGACCTCACTCGGTTCGCCCGAACGACTTCACCCGGGTTGCTCGACGACCTCACCCGGCTCACCCGAACGACTTTGCCCGGGTCGCCTGATGACCTCACCCGTTCGCCCGAACGACCTCACCCGAGTTTTCTGCCCGACGACCTTGCCCGAGTTTTCTGCCCGACGACCTCGCCCGAATTCTGCCTGAACTACCTCGCCCGAGTTCGCCCTTGCCCGAGTTTTCTGCATGAGTTTCCTGCACAAGTTTTTCGCCCAAGTTTCTCACCCGACTTTTCTGAACGAATTTCTCACCTGAGTTCTACCCGTCGTGTGGGTTCATCTGCAACCGCAGAACTCCTTGATCAAACTCGTGTTGATCGAATGATCATGGCTCGTCTCACCAAACGCTCCACTAATATATACGGGCGGGTGGCGGGTTATGTCACTCAGCCGACCCACGCTCAACGCCCAAGCCGACTCATTCAACATGTTGCTTTCGCTTGAGTGGAGGGTCGGCCTGCCCAACTCGTGGGACTGCCCTCTCAACTCGCCCAACATCGTATAAACTCGTCTCCAAGACACTTTGCACTCATTCGTTCATGTCTACTTCACATGGTGGAGTCGTCCTGCTCGTCGCATGGACCGCAGGTCCTTACATCCTCCCCCACTTGAAGTCATTGTCGTCCTTGACAATATCTCAGCCCAGTAACCATCTGTCACCAAGATATCCATACCAAGGCATACACCCCATCGGTATGTCATACATCGGAAATCATCTCAATCCATGACCATCAACCACCCTGTCACAATCTCCACATGCTGCTTCCATCGTGGAAGGCTGGCCCCTCCATCCCAAGCTACATGCTTTCTGCAACATATCGTGTCAACCTCATCATGTATCGTCCTCGTGTGAATTGTTGCCATGATACTCCAACACAATGCTAACACATCTCTGTAGATGCCGGCCCCCATGTGTGAACTAGTTGGGTTGCTAATCCAACTGTCACGCTCAAACCATGAGAATGCACATCCTCATGCCACCATCAGTTGTTTTTCAGAACATCCTCTCACATCTTCAACTTGATTAAGAATCCATCTCCATATAAGTAAGCCATTCTCAGGTCCATGAAGTAGTCTCCATCTCATCTGCAACATGCTGTCCATGATGTTTGGTGTCAATGTGCTGCACGAAATCAACTCGCTTGAAGGAAAACAAAGGTGACCCAGGTGGCATAACAGGGCATCCTGGAGGTGAAAATATGGAACATGCTGACCCTCCAAGAGTGTCTGGTATGTGTGGC
>APFE031244862.1:256521-275873 GCA_000404065.3 Pinus taeda | reverse complement strand
TCATTTGTATCATCCAAGAATTGTTCATTTATGTAATGTAAAGGAGGTTGCCCCCTCGAAGAGGCTAAATTCTAAGTCGTTGATCTATCTTTTCTATCTTTTCTTGAGCTGGTTTCATAACATAATAATACATCACAAACATCAAGGGGAGCAACGTCACATAATACCTCATCCGCAAAGGGCTTGATGTTGTATGGAAGGCGACACTGTTGGCTCACGTGAAGATCCCATCCTTGGTGAAGGCACCCAATGGTGTACGGTTGTGGATGTGCTGTGGTCGGTAAGCCCAGCTGCTTCACGACCTTTGCCGAAATGAGGTTCTTTTGGCTCCCGTTGTCGACAATGAACTTTAGTGGGGAGCCCTTTACCCACATCTGGGAGTGGAAGAGGTGCTCCTCCTCCTCTGGATCTTCAGGTTCCTCCTTCTGGGACTTCGTGGTGGCAACGGTGGCGTTGGGCTCCGCATCAATAATCTGCTTCCCTTTGTCATTCCCCTTATCGGGTTCTGACTCAGAGTCAGAACATGCATCTGATTCCGAAGACTTTAGCTTGGCCACCAGTGACTGCTTGGCCTGACACTCACTTGTGTTGTGAGTGGAGCTCTTATGGAACTCACATCACTTTCTCGTGTCCTTTTTCGGCTTCGCGGTGTTGTTATTTGCTTGCGGCTTTGGCGGGTTGTCCTAGGCCACCCCGCCTTGGCTTTGTCCTTTGTTCAGCAGTTTGGGGGTGCCTTTTGCTTGCTTCGGATTTGCAGATCCAAAGTCTTGCTTTTTCTGTTTAAATTTTTTCTCGATCTTGACAGCGTATTGGTACGCCATGCTGAGTGAGGAGATGTCTAGGAACTCCATTTCGTCTTGGATGTACCTATGTAGGCAACCGTGGTATTTGAGTACCAAAAGCAGCTCAGAATCCCTGATACCCAACTTTGTGCGAAGGGTATGAAATATATTGGTAAACTTCGGCATGTCTTGGTCCCTTCCCTGCCGCAACGTGGTCCACTTTTTGTATTTATCCTCATAGCTTCTGACAGGGTAGTACTGCTCCTTGATGGCATTCTGGAATGAATTCCAAGTGGGTGCGGCTGAAAATAGTGAGGCCGTACTTTCATCCTTCTGCTTGCAGTAGTTTCTCACCAGTCCTTGACGTGTGGGGCAGCTTTGAGAAGAGCGAAAGTAATCTTTTCCCGGCCGAAAAAAATCATGAACAGAAAAATACCCTTCTAGCAGATTTAACCATTTATCTACAACGTCTGCATCTATCTAACCCTTAAATATGGGAATGTCAAAGTTAACTTGTACTTTAAAGGGTGTGGCGTTTCCAGAGTAGCTGTTGGAAGTAGATGTGTCGCCCCTGGGCAGCCGTTGAAGGATCTGGGCAAAGTTGTCCATCATCGCATTCCTTTGTTGCTTGAGGGCCTCTTCGAGCAAGATTTTGATAGGATCTCCTGTCCCCTTTGTCTTTCTTTTCATCTGCCATGGGAGGCTGTCGGGATTTGCGAGGCTGGTCTTGCAAAGGTTCGACCGGTTCAAGCCCTAACTCCTTATATCCCGACCTCATTGGAGACATGCAAAGAAAAACAGAGAAAGAGCAGACCGCTTTGATACCACTGATCCGGATTTAAACAGTAACGCAACAAATTACAGAAATAAGCATAAATACAGAGATGCAGCATAAATAATACTTCATTTCATTAATGTAGAATACTAAAATATGCTTACAAATAGAACTCGAAATAAACTAGCTCGGGCGATGGTAGCTTATCTTCGAGGAGAGATGTGGCAGCTACATGCCTCTGAACTGTGTTACAATGAAGCTCGAAGGCCTATTTATTGTTGACAAACAATGGAAAACCCTAAACATCCAAAAACCTAACCCTAGGAGATGAAGCGCCAAACTATGGGCCCCGTTTGGGTAAATTGGTACATCAACTTCCCGGGGTCGTAACTTTGGCATACGATCTCCGTTGGACGCGCACAATACCTTGTCAGAAAGATCTATCCTAGGACTACAACTTTGGGATGAGCAACATTGGTCCATGGACCCATGTTGCTCCATGTTGCTCCCAGTTTTCCCAAAAACGTCGTTGGAGCCTCAAAATGGTTCTAGATGCTCAGGACCCGAAAAACTGCTAAAAATAGTAACTGTGCTACAATTAAGGAAACTTAAAAACTGAAAAAAACAATGGTAGGGGTCCAAGTGGAATTGGCGGGTGGCCACCAATATCCAGTTGGATCACTTAACACACTCTCTGTTCTCATGGCTATGTTAACTAACCATTTAGAACACCTTTACACAATTACTAATAGTTATAAGACCACAGTCCTATGGAATACTTGTAGTATAGCAGTCCAAGAGCTGAAGGCGCTATGGTTCTTCCTTGATTTGCAGTTAAGCACAAATTCGAGAAGTGTACTATGTTGATTGTCTCTATGCTTCAGTGTACTATGTTGATTGTCTTTACCCTTCATATATAGATGCCAAGTTCATCATACTTATTCTCTCTGCTTCACTAAGTAGTGAAGGAAGAAGACTTCCTAAGGGTTCATGTCAGGGGTCCAATAGTTGAACACTCACATGCAACACTCCTCTTGTAATTTGAGCTTTATGGGCATATCCTTTCCACAGATAACTTCTTGTGTTACGTCAAGGATACGTGAGAAGTTCTTACTGCTTGCCGTGCAGTTCAAAACAGGACACCATCTGTAAACTTGAAAGTGTCTTGCCACTCTGACTAACTGTCAAAAAGAAGTCAATGAATTTCATCTTATTTTTCTAGGTCCCAACTAAGATTTATCTGGTTAGATATTAAGCAACACATTAGCTTTCTCTTTGGCATTAATGCAGGCAGCAGTGTAAAAGCTAACATATAAAATCTCTGGTGATCAGGAAACATGGCCTCTTGATAGTAAATTGGAGTCACTCAAATGAGTGACTTAGAAAGCCAGGGCAGGGACATCATGGTAGGGCTTGTACAGCCTGCCATTGAGTTCCCTGAAAGTTAAATTAAGGACTCGTCTTATTTTCCTCATTACTGTGATTCATGCCCACCACCTCTCAAGTGTGTCTCTTTTACTTTGAGGAGACAACCCTTCCTGTCCCCAAACAGGCTTTACAGGATGGTAAATTTATCATGGTGGTCCGCTTCAACAGTGTTTTTGCACAAATTCTGGAAGAGGAGTCATGAAGGAAGATATATGGCATCTGGTTGGGGTGTAGGGAGGTCTCGAAGAGCTATAGCCATGGAGCGTACTGCCATGCATGAAGCTTGCTTAGAGCAGGGTGGAAGAGTGGGGGGAATTCCTTAGCTATTGTTGTCATCCCAAAGAGTGCTCCCCTTAGCTGGAGCTAAATTCCTTGGCTCCATGGGTTGCTCATCTAGAAGCCAGGAACCACACTGCATACCCACTGGATTGGAGGGGTTTGGAGGACCGTATTGCACCAGCTTGATGCCATCAAGTACCAAATGGCTTTCATTAGAACATTGAACTTTCTCATGGACCAGGATCCCAGTAATGGTGTGTCTCCCGGTAATGAAGTCAGTCCAGGCATTCTGAAGTCTGAACAATGGTGGAAGCTGAGCTCCCCTTTCCCTCCAGTTTTGTTTTCCATTTGGTACCCAATGTCATCTATGGTTTGGTTAACTCTTCTCGTACAGCCTGGTAATGGCCCTTGAATGATTTTGAGCATAAATGATTCTGTTTTTTGTTAAGTACTTTGGTTTTTTTAATCAAGACAGTGTCTCAAATGCTTAATTGAAAATAATTAAAACCCTTTTAGCTAAGCCTCAGTTCATTAACAATGAACTTGTTTGTGTCAGGAAATTCAGGATACTGTTCTTCGTATATAAATTTGTAGTTATCTGGCAATATAATTTCTCTTTTTACCGAGGAAAAAGAGCCAAACAAGCTCTGTCTATTTTTATGGGCTGCAGGCTTTTGATACGGTGAATCTAGATTGACTTTGCAGATCCAATTTGCAGTGACCAGTTGCATATGGATTCCTAAGACACCTCTGTAAATGGTTCACAACTCCTAAATGAGAGCAAACAAGTGGATTTTATGTCCTTCCTTATTTCTGTACATTATAAGCTGCCTTAGTTAATATTAGCCTTCACGAAATTTCACGGCTGTACTATTTCGTTTGGAAGTTTAAAAAACAAGATATGTGCATTATGCAGGCTGAAATATTGCAGTGGTTTTAGTATACTCCAATGCTACACAGTGCAATTTTTGATTGGATTGTCATGTTTAAGACTGCAATCAAATAAAAACATTGGGGAGGCAATCAACTCCAGAGCTAAAGATGAAGGGAACACATTTTTAGGGCATCCATTTGAGAAGTTTTGTCAATATATCTGCAGTCTTTCTATTTATTCTCAGGCATGTTTGTGCTTTTTGCACATAAAATACAAGTATGGCCTGGCTAGGAAAAATTCATGATTTATTACATGAGGTATATATCCTTATTGTACAATGAGCCCATTTGCATAGCTGGACTAACAATAATGCTTAACACTAGGACCTACTGGACACTAGTTCACAACCTCATTGAGGATGAGGTTTGGCTGCACAAGGCGGGCTTAGAGGATTTTGGGTTATAGAGATTTTCCACTGATGGGTAAAGTCTAGTCATGATGTATGGGAGGCATCTTCTTTAGATGCATGCGTCTCATGGCTTGTTTCGCATGCCTTCATCCCAAAAGTCTCTCCAACAAGAAATTTCTTTATTGGTGAGCCTCTTGAGAAGATACCTGTCCATGCAAGATACAATTAAATTTTGAGTTTGTTTAAGACCATGTGGTGTAGAATGCAATGTTAATGCCTCTCCTATAATCATCCCATTGCTAGGAGAGTGAAGGGGCAACTCTTTTATGTTGAAGAATGTAACTAGTGTCGGTCTTCATAATTGTATTTAACGAAAAGAAAGAAAAATAAATTTTATTGCAAAAGAAATTGACTTATTAAAACACGGGTTTCATGCTTGGGTCAATGTTTCCAAGGTCAAAGCCTCCATTGAAGGCTTCTAGGTTTTGTCTTGAGTCAATGGAGTCATTATCATTTTTATTAGACCCTTCTTGGGTTTTTAGATCATGTAAAAAGAATTATTTTAGTCGAAAAGGTCATTTGTAACCTCAACACCAAGTTGGCCCTGTCCTCATGAAGTCGGCCTGGATTAGGGCTATTCGATTTAGCAGAAAGGCTATGTATAGAGAGGCAGCTTGACCTATTTGAAGCACTCACTCACGAAGTTCGATTTACAAGAGAAAGAAGAAGAAAGAAGAGTGAAGTAGTTGGAGAAGGAAGGAAGAAGCTGGGAAGAAAGGAAGGAAGAAGATGGGAAGACCTAAATCGAGTTCTTGGGCAATCTATCTCCCACACGTACGAAATTTCTGGGCTGTAGCTGGGGCCGAAATTCTGAATCTATTGCAGGTCTGAAATTCTGTTGTTGGGGGCCGAAAATCTGTAGTTGGGGAGCCAAAATTCTGTATTGTAGCTGTAACTGGGAAGCTGGCACTTAGAGACTTTGGCAGGGGTCATCTACAAGGAGGAAGGGCTGACTTGGTGTTTGGAGGAAGTCTTTGTTTAGGTCTAAAGGGTCTTGGATTGTCTCATCTTGATTTACTAGTGGAAGAGTTAGACTGGGTTTTCCCCTAGATAAGGGTTTTGCCCTAGCCGAGTGCCTACATCTTGTGTCTCTTGTTGCGATCTTCTTTGTTTGGCATTTGTATTGATGAAAGGAACATAATAAATTGAAAGAACTAATAAGAAGAAAAGAGAAATCACAAGAAAATGTCAAAGTCTAAGAGAAATCTTCCTAAAGAACCTAATCTGTATAATGCATTATGCCCTTGATTTCTCAGAATGGTTTCAGAGCTAGGGCTTTGTAAAGAGGTCAGAAAAGAAGATCGATTTGGATCTATACTATCTTAAAGAATACAATTGCCTTAGACCGAATCAGTAAAGGCAAGAAGAACGAATTTCTGGGCAATTCATCAAGTCCTAATTACAGAAATAAGGCCAAGGCTAGCGAGAGCATTTGGAGGGCATATAAGCCTTGTTCAAGGAGACCTAGGACTAATCTAATAGTCCTCTATAGATCACATTCATTGACAAAAGGATCGAAGCTCTTGGACAACCTTATCCAGCTCTAATCTTTGTTACAAAGCCGCAAATATATTCTAGGAGAGGGAAGGTATAATGAACCTTATTTTGAAAGGACGAAAGGATTTTCTACCAACCCAAGGAAGGCCACGCCTCTTGGTATAGGAGCAGAGGTCAAAAGAGACCTCACAAAGTTTGCAACCTCCATCCAAATTCCTGATTTTTCTGTGCATTCAAAATGCAAGCTATATAAAAGGAAGTCCTGAGCACATTTCTTGTTTGAAGGATCTCCTTGCAAATTGTATAATTGTAAAGCAGACCTGAACTTAAAGCAGATTCCTATTTTGTCTCTGAATATAAAATATACCAAAATCATAGGCATACTAGGCCTAGCTACAATCATTCGCTGACCTGTGGAAGTAGTATAAGACTTTGTGATATAAGATCCATAAATGTATTGAGAATCTGAGCTTCATAGATACAATGAGCATATATAAATAGACAGTCCGTTCCTAAACAAGGAGACAATAAGTCGACCTGTGGAGCCTCCTCTCTTAAATAATAAAAGAATCTCAGTCTTGAAGGAAGAAGTCTTCAAACAGTAAATATGCCTTGCACCAGCTTATGGAAGAATCATTGAAGGTTTCATCGAGATCAGGTAAGCATTGTTTTTATTCTTTTGTCTCATACATCTAACATTATGTCTACAATTTGCAATAGGAGCAATAAGCTCAATAGAGTATCAAATAAAGGTATGTATGTCTTAAGGTATGTATAACCTGCTCATTTAAGTTTGATATCTTAAGCTAGTTAATTGTATGATTAAAAGATTGCTAGTGTCACTCTCATTCAATTGGTCTCCATCTAGCAAATGTTAGGATTTGTAAATAGTCCAAGATATATATTAATCATTGAGGTAATGGAAATCCTAATCAAGAAATATATTTTGATTATGCTTGTCAAGAAATGTTGCAGGTATATATTAAGAATGGTAATAAAGATGCTATCATATTTCAGAGGAAGCCATTCTTTAAAGAAAACTTACCAGGTTTTGTAAAAGGAGTAACTCAAGATATGTATAAAGATTTATAGTAAATCTTCTTCATATTACAAAGGGTAGTCATTTTGAAATTTGTTCTATATTACTAACTCTTTCATGTCTAGGATTTTGAATCATAGAGATTCTTGTTAGGGTGATTAATCATTAGATTGAATTTACCCTTGTTATACTATCTCTTGTCATTTGATCATTCTTGTGAAACCCTAAGCCTTAGGGTTCACTGTAAAACCCTAGCCTCTTGTTGCTAAGGGTATGTCAATGTTAAATAATGAAACACTAATCTACTTAGGGGTTGTTGATAAAGTCTAGAAATCCTTTTCTTTTGAAGTTTAGGGTTTTGATAATGTCGTAATAAAAACCCTAATCCTTTAGGGTTTCCTATTAATTTCTAAGTTATATAATGAAACCATAGATTTTTAGGGTTTGGTGAATTAGGGTTTATAAACAAAATCCTTGTAATAACTAAAGTAAGATCCTAGGAATGAAACCCTAGGTGTATAATCATCCATATGATCGAAACCCTAGCCTGGTCAAAATTGTTGCATATCTAACTTTGATGTATCGATGTTTGTATCTAGGGTTTACCTAATAAATATTGATATAAGATGCTAGTGCATGATAATGAAACCCTAGATATGTATATGTGAGTATGCTATCTTGATAGTTGATAAAATCTAGGGTATATAACAAAACCCTAGTAGAGATTGATATTCTAAGGCATGATAATGAAACCTTAGAAGTATATTGTTTTTGATTATTGATATGATTTAGTTTTGAAGATGAAATTTAGGGTTTGCAACAATGTTATGAATAAAATATTCATAAACATCAATTAATAAATAAAACATTAAATAACAAGTATTAGTAATAATAATAATTAATTAATGTCCCATTAATTATGAAGGGACATCGGTCAAAAGATGTGACCTTCTATCTTCGTGGCCATTTAATGCCTATATAGGCACACTGCGACGAAGAATTCTAATCACCATTTTTCATACTTATCAATAATACATTTACTTACTCTACTACACAAAATTTACACACAAAACTCCTGTTGCGTATTGGTTGTATGTTTCAGCTGAACCATAATAATAATAATAAATATAAATTTAATAATAATAAATAACAATTAATCAATTAACTAATGGTTAGTTAGTTAGTAATGAAGAGGCATGTCTTAGAGACATGACCAGTCATGAAAGAGCACCTGCCTAGGGTATATAAGCAGGCCCTCATTCTCATTTGCAATCATTTGATATCTCATATCAATTCTTATACAATATTCAATATACAGTTATATGTCTTACAATGGACATTTATGTATTTGAAGTATTTTAAAGATTTTCATCGCGTATACGACTTTTGGTCGTTACAATTTCATTAATATCAAAGCACTGAAAGATTCTTACATACAGAATGGAAATAACTAGTTTGGTCGATGGTAGCGTACCTCTGAGAAGAGATGTGGTTGCTACATGCCTTTGAACTATGTTACAATGAGGCTTGAAGGCCAATTTATTATTGAGAAACAATAGAAAACCCTAAACATCCTAAAACCTAACCCTAGGAGATGAAACACCAAAAGTCTGTGGGCCCTATTGGGGTAAATTGGTACATGAACTTCTCGGGATCGTAACTTTGGCATACAATCTCTGTTTGATGCGCACTATAGCTCGTTAGAAAGATCTATCCGAGGACTACAACTTTCGACTGCAAATGTAGTTGAAGACTCACGTTTTCCCATTTTCCAAAAAACCGTCGTTTAGAGCCTCAAAACGTTCTGGAAGTTTACGACCCAAAAAATGCCAAAAATAATAAATTGTGCTACAATTAAGGAAATTGAGAGAAACAATGGTGGGGGGTCCAAATGGAATATGCAGGTGGCCACCAATACCCACCTGGATTAGTCCTCCCCCCTTAGGAAGAAATGGTCCCCATTATGTTGAGTGCCTCCATGAGATGGGGCAACTTTTGCTGAACTTGGTCCTTGGTGAGCCACTTTGCTTGGTGCAGGAGTTGGCCAGCTTTGACAACCTGATACAACTGGATCCTTTGCTGGCAAGTGTTCTTGATTTGTGTGTCCATGATCCTATCAGTCGTGGCTTGTTTTATACAACTTGCGTTGAGTTGTGTTGGTGTTAGCTGCTCAACAATGTTAGATGTGTCTAACAATGGGGGAAAGTATGGTCGCAGCCAGTTGACATTGAACTAGGTGCAGGCCAAGGAACGATGGAATGCTGAGCTCGAAAGCATTGTCTCCTATAGCCTTAGCGATGGTGCAAGGCCCATATTGGAGCGGACGAAGCTTGCGGTGGGCCCTAGCGAGGTGCTCCTTTTGCAAATGTAACCAAACTTTGTCGCCCACTTGGAACTTGTGTTGCACCCGATGCTGATCATGATGCTGCTTGTACTTAGCATTTGCTTTGTCCAATATGTCACGGACCTGCTAGCGGATGTGCTAAATGCATTCAATGAAGTTGGTAGCTCTGTCAACTTCAGACTGAACATGAACTGAATCTTCCTGAGTAGCTGCAAGTGGTATGGCAACATCAATGGGACATAGTGGTGGCTGGAATCCCAACCCCACCTGAAAGGGGTTGTGGCCAGTTGAGCTGTGGAGAGCTCTGTTTTAGATGTGCTAGACATAGGGGAGGCTTTAATCCCATGTGTGTGGATGCTTCGAGTTGTACATGCATAGGATGTGCACAATCTTCCTGTTGACAACCTCTATTTGGCCATCAATTTGGGGGTGGAAGGTTGTGGACTTAGTGAGCTTGGTATCCAACACCGACTAAACGCTTGACCAAAATTCACTTAGGAATTTGCTGTCCCAATCTGAGATAATGGATTGTAGGATCCCGAAGTATACCCATACTCGTTCAAAGAAGAGTTTGGCAGTGGCTTCTGTTGTGATATTCTTCTTGCAGGTCACCAAAATGGGCATCTTAAAGAATTTGTGGACGATCACGAAAACACAGTCGTTGCCATGCTTGGTAGAAGGAAGGCCTGACATGTAAGCTGGTTAGGTTAATGACTAAGCTGTGATTAACTGTGTTTGATTCTTTTGTATGAAATCTAGGTTTTGTATGAATCCCTAGTGAGAAGTCTAACATATGTATTTTGAAAGGTTGTTGGATGCCTTGCAGATCTATGTTTGTGTGGATTATTTCTAGGGTTTGCTATATGTTGAAGGAAGGTATGTCATACCTTTGGAAGAAACATTGAAACCCTAGATGGAATGAGTACTCTGAAGTAGTCTAGGGTGTGTGACTAAAGCCCCTAGCAAGATGTTGAAGAGTATATGTCTCTTGTTTGTAATTAAGTTTGGATATTTGATATATATAAAGTTGAAATGCTTCCGTGATTTTGATATAGCTAACATCATGTTTCTATAGACTTGGTTGTACCTGCTATTTAAGTTGTGCAGGTACACAATCTTCAATATGGTAAAGATGATCATTGATGTGATAAGCATGATGAGGATAATGATATCTCTGATGAAATGGTTGGAAGGCATGCAAGATTCTTCGATGACGAAAAGAAGAAGTTGATCTCTCAGAGGAAGCCTGCATAGAAGAGATCTCCCTAAGATTAAGAGGGAGCCCGGATGAAGAGGTGCTTCCTGGTTAAAAGGGAGCCTAGATGAATGAAATTTCCCTAGGATAAGAGGACAATGAAGAATATTCCTTGTACAAGAATAATTAGATTCTCTCTGATTAAGAGGTAGTGATAGATATGGTTCTCTACTTCATGTGTCATGCACTAGACCAGGACTAAAAACCGTAAGTTTTAGTGAAGGCCATGAGTAGGAGAAGGAAATTGGAGAATGCATTTTGAGGTGCTGCTGAAAGAAGGAAAGCAGGATCCGATTGAAGAATATGTTGCTGCATAGAAAGTAGGAAGGGAAAATGTATGATCGAGGAATCTTCTGTCAAAGATTTGGTTGATAGTCCTACTATGGAAAGTTGAGAAGCAACATCAAGTTGTTTGAAAGACCCCGAAGCTTTGTATTTGATTATGTACATGTGAAAGTATGTTATTGATTGGGGTTATGTTTGTACAAGTGAATCTCTCGAAGGTCTTGATAGCATGCTGGTTACCAATCAGTTTGATTGGGAGAGATTGAACATTCTTGATTTGCTGGATCAAGGGGTGTTGAGGCTTTGTGAAGCATTTCCTGGGAGGACATCTGGTCGACACTTCGTGTTGATGTCTAGATCCCGAAATCGAAAAAGATGGTGTTGGTCATTGAGCTTTGTTTTGGATACACACCTGGATTTTGGGTTGATGGTTAGCAAGGAAGCCTGAGGGTAGCTAAAGGGGATGAAAGCTTGAGTCCATCTTAGTCCCACTTGGATAGATTGCATTGGTCAGTGATCTAGTCCATGGCATTGCGGTGCCTAAAGTTCTTCATAGTTCATATAGTTTGAGATCTTCCATTATATTTGTACGTTATGAATACCTCCCTAGTTAAGAGGGAGTGTTGGAAAATGTAACTATGTTCGGTCTTCAATAATGTACTTGAGTCATTATGTAATGTACTTGTCAAAAGAATAAATAAAAGAATTATTATTATTATTATTGTGACTTATTGAAGCATGGGTTTCATGCTTGGGTCACCTTGTTTTAGGTCAAGGTCTCCATTGAGGACTTCTAGGATTTATTCTGAGTCTATAGAGTTATTGTACATATAAAGAGACCGTTCTTGGGCTTTTGAATAATGTAAAAAGGTTAAGTATTGAGTCAAATATGAATTATGTAACCTCCACACCATGTTGTCCTAAGAGAAGATCAAGTCGGCCTAAGGACCTTATTCGACACCGCAAGAAGCCTATAAAAGGAAGCTCATCGAATTCATTTGGAGCATCATTTCTCTCATCAAGTTCGAATTCTCTTGTAGCTGGGAAGAAGTACGAAATTCTCTTGTTGCTGGGCAGAATGCAAAGTTCTCTTGTTGCTGGAAAAGGTGTGAAGTCTGTTGCCTGGAAGCCGAAGTGAATGCGAGTTTGGGAAGTCTAAGCAGACAAGGAAAATCAAAATTTTGGTGTCTCTCTCTCTTTGTTTCGTGCCCTGGATTGGGAGATCGAAGTCTTCCAAATTTCATTGTTGCCAAAAGATGCCTATTGCCATAAGTTGCTACATAGTCAAAGTTGCGGGGGAGAAGTCGAAATTCTGGGAGGTTGACTTGGTGTGGAGGGAAGGTCTGGTCTTGGTCTAGGGTGAAGAGTCTCAAAGAATACTATTGAAAGGAAGAATTATCTTGACTGGTTTTCCCCTTTAGGGGGGTTTTGCCCTGGCATGTGCCTACATCTGATGTCTATTGTTTTATGTGTTGTTGCTTTTGGTAATTGCTTGATGAACTAAAGAAAGAAGATATACAAAATTTTAATAATAAGAAACGTCACAAGTAATTATCGAGATCAAGAAAATCTTTACTGCCTTCCTGATTTTCTAACACAAAGAAAGCTGCGATCAGCGCAAAAGAGGAGAGGCTCGGCCTCTATTGGCCATGGCCTAGTCAAAATATAATGCTGTCCTCAAGCTAAACTC
Source organism: Pinus taeda (assembly GCA_000404065.3). Lineage (NCBI taxonomy): Eukaryota > Viridiplantae > Streptophyta > Pinopsida > Pinales > Pinaceae > Pinus > Pinus taeda. The sequence continues at coordinate 263,156 of APFE031244862.1, read as the reverse complement.
AGCCCTGCAGAAAATGATGTCTGAAATGCTCACGGCCTCACAAGGAAAACACCCACTTTAATGCCAAAGGTCATGCAAAAAGTGTGTTAGTAGTTTTGAGTGTTTGCTCCCTCAAGCTGCCATAAAAAAAGAGTTAGAAAATGCTCAAAAATGGGTTGCAAAACCAATCAAGTATTAGTGGACAACAAGCAAAGGAATAAATGAAATATTTACAACTAGTATACATGGGGCTAAGCTAAGGAGTATGAGTAACACTCTCCTGTATGCTTAGCCATTATCAAGCTCTTGATAGCAAATTTAACCAATGAAAGCACAAGATATTTGCGAGTAAATAATTTGAATAGACTAAAGTCGTCTACAACTATTGCTAGGTTCCCTGCAAAAAACCTTGAATAATGAGAACGATGAGATTCAAAACAAATGAGAGTTCCTCCAAGAGCTACAATCAAGAGTGGGATGGTCTCTCCTAGGACTTCCCCTCATGCTTGATCTTGATCCAATAATGATGCCCCTTCTACAAAACTTCAACAAATATTAGCTCCATATAGATTTAGCAATAAACAATGATAAAAGAGTTCTAGAGATTTATTTCAAATCAGCTAGAGCATTCTATATCTAGAGCAAATTCTTAAATCATATGTCAATGCAAGGTAGCCCTACATCAACGTATCTCTAAAAGCACATGCAAGCAAATAATGTGATAGCACAAGTAGAAAGAAATGAGAACATGATCAAATACTCATACCATACTCAAGGAGGAAGAACATCCCATAAGTGAAACCCCAAAGTCTTTATTGCATTGATGAATGAAAGAATAAAACACTGACAGTTTTTTGTTGCTTTTTGCAGGTGTTGGTTCAACTATAGGAGCTGGTGTCTATGTCCTTGTTGGCACAGTTGCCAGGGAGCATTCAGGACCAGCCCTTACAATCTCATTTCTTATAGCTGGAATAGCTGCTGCACTTTCAGCATTTTGTTATGCTGAACTTGCAAGTCGTTGTCCATCCGCAGGCAGCGCATATCATTATTCATACATCTGTGTTGGAGAAGGGTAACCTTTCAAGCAACATACACATCTTAAGTTCTTAAAGTTTGAGGGAATGTAATTTATTAGACTGGGATGTATCATAGTGAGGATGAATTCTTGATTTGCATATACAGTCCAAGAATATCAGTTGAAGAGTAATTTCATGTTTGACTTGAAATTCATAAAGTAGTTTATGAAAAATAATAAAACTTTGTCTTCTTGTGAAATATAAAAATGTTCTACACAATATGGACAGCTCACACATAACTCAATATTGAATAAAGGGTTTATAAACAAGATGGAGATTTATTTGTGGCTTAAGTTTGGCTCTTCATACCTTTGTTACCAGATGTGTTAAAACCTAAAAGCATCTTTCATGTTTTTGGATTCTAGAAGCATTAAAGCAAGGAGGTGGTCTGCCTCGGTGCCTCTTGCATTTAGCATCCTGCTCATGGGGAGGGGAAATAAATCATTGTGAAGAAGATAATGTCATTCATACTTTGCATAGTAGCATATCATAGCACTAGTGTTATTCTGGCCATTGTTTCAAGGCTATGTAGCGAGTGCCATGAATATACCTAAGATATATATACAAATTTGAAATTCCTAGGAGCATGCATCATCTGTAGTGCTGCCTGTGACTTGCCTGCTTTTTGTTCATTAGTGATTTCTATTTTGAAACTCAATGTATGTATGTCACATATCTTGTGCATTATGTTTTCATAATGTTTAGTGAAGTTTTGTTAATTTTCGCTAGAATGATCATGGTCAGGATTGCTTGGCTGATTGGTTGGGCACTTATTTTGGAGTATACAGTAGGTGGATCTGCTGTTGCCCGTGGTATCTCTCCCAATCTGGTATGGTCAACTCTACATTAATTTAAGATTTTAATGCAGATTTGAGCCTTTTACACCTATTTTATGATTAGTATGGGTAGAGATTCACCAAAGGATTTTCTGTGTCTTCCGAAGGCAGGTAGTTTAGTAGTCTGTGGTAGCTCCTTTAAAATGATCCCTACAGAATGTCTCTTAAACTGTAAATATCTATAGTTTGAAAAAACTACTTAAAGGTTGAAATAGACTTAAAAAGTTCTTTTATGGGTTCATGAGTTTCATAGTGATTTATATGTTCTACAATTCTTCCAATATGGTTTCTAGCTCCTAGATAGCTATCATCCTCATTTTATGTGGTCTGCTCTCTGACCATGATATACTTTGCTTAGCTTATAAGATTTGGCTGAAGATATATATGTTTTGGGGTAAAATAATACATTTTTCTACTTCAAATTAAAAATAACTAGAAAAATGTGGGGGTCAAAATTTCATTCTCTGAACAATGTTGGGATCAAGAGTGTTTTTTACTTTCTTTTGGTTTTGGGGAAATACTGCATATAGAAACTTACAGCTGTCCTTTTGGCTAAGCTGCTGCACCGTGAGGGGTATTTCTATGCCATTAAAATCACCAAGGACTTGCACCTGGCCTCATCTAAACCCATGTAGGGGGGTTTGTGTTGATTTTTTTTGTAGCATCGGGAGGTATTCCTGCATGCCATAAGGCCTCCCAAGTTGGCCAAAGGAAATTGTACAAAATGAAAAATAAAAAATATTATTTTGGGCTTCATGTAGACCCCAAAAGTCAAGTCGGCCCTCTTGCTGCTCAAATTAGCAGGCCTTGTAAAGAGGCAAAAGCTAAAGGGCACAACAACACTTGGGATAGAGGCCTACTGTCACCACAACCTAAGTTCCCTACTCTTCTTGGATTTTCACCGACGGGAAGAGTCCTGATAAAACTCACTTGTGATAAATGTTTCTAAGATAGGTGTGGAGAGAGAGAAGGTAGCTCCTTCAATGGAAAGGTTCAACTAAGGTATAAACTTTGGGAGAAGATAGTAAGACTTTCCATGAAAAAACTCCTTTGAAAAGTAGCTACATGAGACCTAGTGTTGAGATATATAATGAGATATGAGTGCATCCCAGGTCAAGGTAGATATGAGAAAAGACAATGTATGATACTATGATCTACTTCAACAAGTACTAAAGCAAATGCCTTCAAAGAATCCCCAAGTTGAAGGATTAGCTTCTAGGGTTCCCTCTTGATGTGACAACTAGGGCATCAAATTTATGGAGAATTCACCATGGGAATTCCACCAAAAGTTGAGGATCCATAGAGGAGACACTAAGGAAGAATTCTACTCAAGCAAAATTCGGAAGGCCTCCCTCTAAAAGATTTCGCACCAAGCCCTAGGGGAGCCTCCCCATCGTTAAAGGAACGAAAAAAAAGGTGAAAAGAGTGATATATTTGAGTTGTAAGTGATCACCAAGGATTTAAGATCAGTGCCTAACCATTGAGAGGCTAGGAGTCATGAAAGATTTCGATTTAGACAACTTGCTCTTCAAGGAGACCTAAAGGTAAAGGCTTTCACTACCACTTTAGATATTTATACTTTCTTAGAAACTTTTCAATGGAGTTTCAAGGATAAAATGCATCAATCCCCTAGGAACATTCATTCATTCACTATCTATGAGTAACACATGCAAAATTTCCCAATAGTTACAATTTTTACACAATATTTCAACAATTAGGGCACATCAATAACTATGAGACAATATTCCAAGCATTAGACATTAACAAAATCAGAAATTCACCATAAAGGAGCACTTATAAGATTGTGAAGAGTATATCCATCCATAACAATGCCAATTAGAAGCTCCAAAAATGAGACAAGATTATCCAAACATCAAAATTTATTTATAATCCTCCAAAACCATCCATAAATTGCAGGTCTGAATTTGCCAAGTAGGCCGGAAATCCAAGAGATGATGATTTGAGATGAGAGTAGCTCTCATCTATTTATACAAATGTTATGAGTTCAAAATTTAAGTGACAAAGCCCCTCCATATGCCTAATGTGCTAAGTAACCCACCCACGGTTACAAGCCACCCATGATAGCTTTAAAATTAAATAAATTCTCCTCCTAAGCCTATGCAAGGCTGATGTCATGCATGCGTGGAGGCCTAAAGGGGCAGCGTTGAGGCCTCTTGTGCTAGAAACATGGGAGAGGGCCTCAAAAATCCTGATGAAGAGGTTCATGCCCTCCATATGCTGCAAAACATCTCCAAACCCCTATTTGGGCGTTTTGTGCTCCAAATGTGTCTCATGGGTATCCAAGTGGCTCAAAATCATGTCGATGCTTCATCAATGAGGGCTAGAAGATGACACATGCCCTCCCGTGACTCTCTACGAAAGACATAACCTCGTTTGTGCCTTGGATTGATTACCAAGTGCTGGGTGCAATGTATAGCCGACTGGGGCATCCTAGTCCAAGTGCATCATCATCTTGAGAAATTGGGGAACCACCAAGCAAGTGGTGGTGCTGAAGAAGACCATGGTTTGGCAATCATGCTCTGCATGAATGGAGGCCCATGCCATTGTGATCCTCTAGAGGGCTTGGATCCTGTATGGGGAGGCTAAGTCCAAGATGAAAACCCACCTGCAATCCTGTATAAGATCCAATGCGTCTCCTCGCCCTCCAATACAATGATTCATTAGTGCAATTGAGTAAATAAGCTCATTAATCAAGGGAAGAAGTGAGCACTTCATAATGGGTTTCCCTTCCAAATTCAAGGCTTTGAACATGTATTGGTTTTACCTTTTTTGGTAGGAGTGGTTAATGAAGGACCATATTAGGTGGCTGCAACCTCTAAGGGAATGACATGTCCATGGTACATCCTTCAAATGGCAAGCATCATGTGAAATAATGATGTAGTGGAATGGGGGCAAAGCGAGGGCTCCAAGCCACATGCTATGGTACAAGGGTAACTATGATGATGGAGGCCCACACCATGGGTGTATGAATGTAAGAGGGAGCAATCACGGTACATGAGTTACCACGACCTTTGTTTTTCCACTCTTTTTCGTACGCCTTTTGCCTTTTATTGATTTTTCATTATTTTATTGCTCGGGGCTCGAGGGGATGAGAGCATGTTGTGTAAGATATAACAATGATTACCCCCTTAAGGGTGAGCAGTTCATTGCCCACTAGGGGTTGGGACATTCATGGGTTCCTTAATAATGCAAGGGGCACTCATAGGGGCCCTAGGAACCAGGGTGATGACCATAATGATAGGGGGTAGAGCTCATGTTTGGTTTTTTCTCACGTGCTAAATTATATTGTCCCGACCATTTTTTGCATTTTTGTGGTGCATTTCCTGTTGTATGTGGCCATATTATGCTTTATCTTTTTTTTTGCGTCAACATCTGGGGCATCGTTCCAAGCTCGACCCAGGGTGTGGACAAGGGGAAGGGGATACTAACACCTTGTGGATCCGATGGACAAATGTGGACCTAGATAGGAAAATGTGAAAAAGGGCTTGTAATGAATGGGGGGGAGTGAGATATATGGTATCGAGAAGTAGGATCATGCAACCAAAATCAAGGTTTCCAATGTAGTGTCCTTCCTAAAGCTAATAACTAGTAAAGGAAATCCCTCGGGACTAGGATTCATGATTAACCCCCTAGTTGAGGTAAGGGAACAAGAGTACAGTCAAAGCCCTTCCTTCTTCCATGCCTCCTAGTAATCCATTCCCAAGTGTGCCCAAGAAAAACGAGCATACGCACCCAATTACATAATGAAAAATCATACCTTTGGGATTGGATGGCCCACCTTCAAACATAGATCATGATAGATGAGCGAGAGTACATAATGGCTGGCTTAGGTGGCGGAGAAAAGTAGCACATCAAAGCTATTAGGTGGCTAGCTGCTGGCTCCCGACTAAAGACAAATCTTAGGAGAAAATTTCTCCTATGGGATCATCCACTGGTGGTGGGTAACAGGCCCCATAAGTGAAGGAGTGTGTCTTTTGGTCAAAAGTCACCCCATCTAACTAATATAAATACAAGATGACCTCCTCCATTTTGATCATCCTTATGAATAAGAACAAGCTCAAGCAAGCCGTAGGCCAATAAGAGAGGATGAGTTACAGATGGTTTTGATTTTGTCTTAGGAAGAGGAGGCCGAGTTTGATTGTCCAAGATCAAGCTGAGGTTCGATGCTAAGGGAAGATTGTTTTGTATCCATTGGACTATAAGGAAAGGTTGCAGAATTAATGATCTCGATTAAGAAGTATTTTTATGAGAAGATTGAGACTCTGCTTGTGCCCTAGAAGAGGGTTGAAACCTCTACTCTGTGAAAAAAACCTGTGGATAAAAGTATAGAAGAGGGCCACAGCTAGCTTGAGGCTAGGCCACAAGCCTAGAAGGTGTTGAAGTTTCTAAGTCTACTTAGTTAGAAACCCTCCATGCACTTTATCTGATTTATTCCTACCTACTTGTTATGTTACTTAACAAGTTATTTACAATGTAAATACTGAAAATAAACACTAGTGCATGCTCAACATATTACAGATCAACAACTGAAGGAAGCAAAAACAATCACACCATATGACACCATTATTTTTGGACCAATGTCACAGGAAAAACCCAATGTGGGAAAATCGGTGCAGCTATCTAAGGGTTTTCTTATTAAGCAATATTAGAGTACAATCTTGGTGCCGAAACTGGCCTACCCAACAGAGAATTTCCTTGGCAATAATACCTCCCAGTTTGAGAC
>APFE031244862.1:240210-256444 GCA_000404065.3 Pinus taeda | reverse complement strand
ACACATTAATATTTTATTTTCCCTAAGTTTAGACTTAGGGACTCCTTTAAAAATATTAATTATTTTAATATCTCCTGAACTGTTTAGAATCTGCCCAAACCCTTTCTGGGTATTGGAGATCTCACGTGCCCCAGCCTCTCCACCAAGTTTCGTGGCTAGAGCACATTCGATGCTACCCCAAATCAACACTCCCTCTTAGTGAGGATTATGCTCTAGCAATACTCCTCACTGAGTATTACTCTGGTTATCCAGCATCGGTACCTGTGCTGATGCTAGGCCTTCCTGCCCAACATCCTCTGCACTGCTGCATCTTGTACTATTGCCCATGGTTCTGCCACTACCACTGCTACATCTGTACGACAACTCCCTTTGCATCCGTGCTGTCGCTGGTCCTTTCTCCTAGCACTGCATCTGCATTGCACCTCCTCTCATCATGCTACATCGTGCTGCCCACTGCTGCACTGCAACTCAGTTACTGAGAAGTAACTGATCTCCCAATTTGACCTCCCTGTTGGGCTAGAGACACCCACTAATGCTGAATCTCCCTTTGTCGCTGACAAGTGCTCCCTTTCTGACCTCTGTGCTGTTGCAACAACTCCTTGCATCTCGCATCGTTGCACATCTCTCTGTGCCATCCTGCACTGGTGCAACACTATTGTGCCTCTCACACTGCTGCAACCTGCTAGCCTTGTGCTATCTCGGGACTCTTGCACTGTAGCTCCCTTTGCCGCTCCATCCACATCCGTCTTTACCTGACTCAGCCAGTCCTGCTACTCCTCTTTGGGGCTCCCATAGCAAGGTCTAATCCAAGAGGTTGGGTACCTCGATGATCCTGCCCCTCATCGCTTGTAGTCTGCCTGACTACAGCTCGACGTCTCCCCACTTCCGCTCAAGTGGTGCGTGTGCACTCATGGCACAGTCATCGTATGTCAAAACTTCCTTCTCTGCCCTTGTTGGCATTGCCTTAGTCTCGGAAGACTCTCCCTTACTCTTCTTCCTTGAACACTGGGTCGCATAATGACCTAGCTCACCACAGTGGAAGCACTTGTTCTTGGAGAGATCCTTCTTCTTCCGCTTTTCCTGCTTTCCCTCAGATGCTAGGGCAACATCTTCCTCCTCCTGCTTGACTTTGATCCCCTTGCTGCTGCTACCCATCTTCGACTGCTGTTTGATCTCTTCTTTGCGAAGAGCAACCCACATCTCATCCCAAGGTGGAAGTGTCCCTCTGCCCAGTATACTCCAGACAAATACCTCCCTGTCTTCTAAGACTGCAATTAGGGCCGTCCTCACCATCAATTCCTGATTCGGCATGGCTTCTATAATAGTCAACTGATCTCAGATCTCATTCAATCCTCCGAGGAAGGTGTCGATTGGTTCTCCCTTCTTCATCTTATACGACCTCAACTGATTCTCAAGTAACATTCTTTGCACAAAAGTATGCTGGTACAATTTCTTGATGGCCTCCCACATCTTATATGTCGTTTCCTTGTCGGCAATGTGTGGTACTACATGGTCCTTGACCCCGTCAAGGATGATGGTCTTGGCCCTCGCCATTGCCTCCTCGTACTTGCCGTTATCATTGGGGTCGACTGGGATAGCTATAACCTTCAAGGCGAAGTTCTTGACACGATTTCTGTCAAGTACGGATAAGATTTTGGCCTTTCAGACTCCAAAGTTCAATGCTCCGTCCAGTCTATCCTAGTCTCTTACTCTGTGTAGTGCCATGATGCTCTTCTACTTTCCTCCTGGAAGTTCTCTATTCGACTCCTCCGAGTCTCTACTTCCCGTCTGGAAGTTCTCTTCTGGACTCCCTTTGAGTCCCAATTTCCCTCCTGGAAATCCTTTTGCCACTGTCGAGATGCCCCCTACTCTGATCATCTTGTGCAACCGCACCACTAATTCGGGTTCCTCTGTTAGAAACCCTCGGTAGCAACTCCCTCCTCTTGGCCTTGCTCTGTCAGGTACTGTTCTGACTACAGTACCTCACTAGCTCCACTCTGCAATATCCCACAGCCTTCTAAACCCCCCCAACAACCTGAAGGTGAGAGCTTGTAGGCTCTGCGCAATCTCGACACCAACAACCCAACCTCCTCAGCCAACTGCGTCAGCCTTCCCAGCTTCTGCATGGCTTTGCGTGAGGCTCCCTTTGCCTTCCTTAGCCTCTGCGTTGCCTCTTCCTGGCTCACCCTTGATTACGTAGTCACTGCATCACCCTTCCCTTGTCGCTGCTCTGCTAGAAACAACTTCTGTCACCTCGGGACAACAGTTTTCTGTTTCTATTGCTCCACTTGGTTGATATCCTCAGTCCTCATGTGATCTGCAATCACACTCTAATACCATGTTGAAGTTTCTAAGTCTACTTAGTTAGAAACCCTCGAGGCACTTTATTTGATTTATTCCTACCTACTTGTTATGTTACTTAACAAGTTATTTACAATGTAAATACTGAAAATAAACACTAGTGCATGCTCAACATATTACAGATCAACAACTGAAGGAAACATAAACAATCACACCATATGACACCATTATTTTTGGACCAATGTCCTTGGAAAAACCCAATGTGGGAAAATCGGTGCAGCTATCTGAGGGTTTTCTTATTAAGCAATATCAGAGTACAATCTCGGTGCCGAAATTGGCCTACCCAACAGAGAATTTCCTTAGTAGTATATCTCTCAGTTTGAGACAAATCTCATGGTTGAAACCCCGGATAATCCTTCCGGCATCTCCTCAGCACCAATCTGCCCCAGAAACCGCAGTGTCAGCCTTTTCTGGATTGTGTCAGCCCCTCTTTGCCCAGCGCTGGCCCTGCGTCACCCTGGATGGGTTTGCGTCAGCCTTAGGAGGCCCTGCGTCAGCAACGTTGGCCTCTCTGGGGCTCTGCGCAACTCTTGGTTGCCTCTGCGTGAGCTCTGCCTGGCTCTGCGTAACTCTCCCTGGCTACTGCGCTGTTATCTCGGCACTGTCTCTGCCTCTCTGTCTCTCTGTACTCAATGCCCCTCAGTTGCAACTCCCGATCACTAATTCTATCTCTCTTAGCAAACCCTACTCTAGAGAATAGAATGACTGATCACTCTGGTGTGTTCTCCAAGTGACCCTCAAGTTTCCTCTTATGCTTTTCCTGTTGAAATATCAACGCCGAGATTAAGTCCCTAATCAACGACTAAGATTAGATTTGGCTTGATCCATGTCTTTTGGACCATTCTAACACAGTTTCATATTAATACACATTAATATTTCATTTTCCCTAAGTTTAGATTTAGGGACTCCATTAAAACTATTAATTATTTTAATATCTCCTAAACTGTTTAGAATCTGCCCAAACTCTTTCTGGGTATTGGTGATCTCATGTGCCCCAACCTCTCCACCAAGTTTCATGGCTAGAGCACATCCAATGAAATCAACAGAAGGGTTTGAGAGGCCTCAAACCCTTGGGACGCTGGGCCGAGATGCCTCAGAAGGCCAACTAAGGTGGACAAAAGTTGTTGATGATTATTTGGTAAAGGAGGTCTGGTTTGATTGATATCTTTGACCTGTTTTTGCACATAGTCCTAGAATTATTTTGAATTGTAATTATTGCTGAAGAACAATTTCTCTGAAGAAAATATTGTTGGGTTTTCCCCAGGGTAAATTTGTGTCTCTTTTGTGCTTGGTTGTCTCTTTATGATCTTACTGTCTTTATTGCATTACTATTGATATTTTCTATGTATAATTGCTTAATGATATATGTGACATAAGACAACTTGATTAAGAAATCATTGGGAAGTAGTTATTAGATTCGAAGACCAATATCTCTTAGGAAAAATCAACAGTTTAAACCCAGGTCTTTGTGTTAATACTGTTGAAAATTGTAACTATGTTCGGTCTTCATTATGATGTAATTGTAATCATGACATTGTATATTCTTTATAAAGAAAGAAAAATGAAAGAAAGAGAAATTATATTTTGTTTTGGAGTATGGGTTTCATACTCAAGTTTGAGTCAAAAGCATATTCTTCGTGCTTTTAGGTCTTTTAGGTTTTTCTAGGATAAAGAATAATATTGGTCATGTGTCGTAGTCCCATTTGGACTCATTTTAATGGAGTAAAATATTTATTTTATCTTGTAAAAGCCATGGAGAGTCCCAAGACCAAGTCGGCCCAAGAGCAAGGACAAGCTAGCCTAAGGGAGGGCTATTCGACCCTCAAGAAAGGCTATAAATAGAAGGGAGCTTGATCTCATTTGGATACTCATCACAAGCTAGTTCGATTTGCAATAGCGAATGTGAAGGAAGAGTAGTTGGAGGACGAAGAAGAAGAGTTGAAGTTGAAGTTTGTCAAGGACTAACTTTCTTTCTATCTCGCTAGGGTTTGTGAAGCTGCCAGTTACAAGAGGATGAAATTCTGAAGCAGTTGTAGGGGGCTGAAATTGTAGGGACAAAATTTTGTTGCAGGGGTCGAAGTTGCAGTAGTAGTGCAGCAATATTGAAGTACTGGAAGCTATCTCAAGGAAGATCTTGCTGGGGGCTGACTTGGGTCTTGGAGGGTTTGTTGGCTTCAGTCTTTAGGTCTTGGAAGTCTCTTTTGACAGTAGATTCTAAAGAAGAACAAAAGCATTTTCAGGGTTTTCCCCTTGGAGGGGTTTTGCGTGGCTTGGAGCCTATATATCTTGTGTACTTTGTCTCTTGGTGATCTTCTTGTTTTGGTAATTGCTTGATGGACAAAATTAAAGAAGTAATTAAGGAATGTCTAACATCACAAGTAATGATCAAGTTAAGGAAAATAAGTTATAATCTACAAGTCTTTAAATTTTCCAACATGGTATCAAAGCTAAGGTGTAAGAAGGAGACTAAAGATCACATCTTTGTTGGTACTATGGCAAGGGTTATAAGCAAGGGTTTCAAGACTTTTAGAAATTTCGCTACATCTGTCAAAAGGTATCTAATGAAGATTATCTCCAAGTTGGCAAAGGAAGTAGCAGATGGAAGTTTGTCCAACATTTTATCTGGCACATTCAACGACAAGAATGTATGGGTTATTGACAGTGCTGCCTCTAGACATATGAAGGGAGAATGCAGTCAACTCCAAACCCTATCTAAGGGAATCTCAACTCACTCTATCGAACTTGGAGACAACAAATGCTATCTAGTGAAAGGCATTCGGTCTACATCATCGGTGCTTGAGTTAGGTGGAAACATTCACCTCAACAACATCTTATATGTTCCAGGTTTGAAGAAAAATCTACTTTCTATTTCTTGTCTAGAGGATAAGGGTAATAGAGTTGCTTTTGTTGATGGCAAGGTTTTGGTTTGGGATAAGGGCTCTAGTATTAATGAACCAAGGGTGTTGGGGTTTGTGAAGGGACATTGTATAGACTCTACACACCTTTAGCTCAAGCCCTGCTTCACTTACAAATGAGTCTTCCCCAAGAATGGCATAGAAGGTATGGGCACCTTCATTATAAGATTTTGCCATCTATGAGTCAAATGGTCAATGGCATCCTCAAAATAAAGGATGATATGAAGGAACCTGTAAGGGATGTGCTCTAGGCAAGAATGTAAAGAAACCATTTGCAAGTAGTGAAACTGGATCTAAAGAAATTTTGTATCTGATACACTCAGATGTATGTGGACCTATGCCAATTAAGTATCTTGGTGGGCATCGGTATTCTGTAACCTTCATTGATGATTACTCAAGAACGACTTTGCTATACCTTCTCAAGAAGAAGGGTGAGGTATTCGAAAAGTTTCAAGAGTTCAAGAATGAAGTGGAAAATCTAACCGAGAGAAAGATCAAAATTCTAAGGTCAGATAATGGTGGAGAATACACCTCCAAAGAATTAATAGCTTTCTGCAAGGAAGCAGGAATCAAAAGGGAGCTAATTGGACTTTGCTATACCTTCTCAAGAAGAAGGGTGAGGTATTCGAAAAGTTTCAAGAGTTCAAGAATGAAGTGGAAAATCTAACCGAGAGAAAGATCAAAATTCTAAGGTCAGATAATGGTGGAGAATACACCTCCAAAGAATTAATAGCTTTCTGCAAGGAAGCAGGAATCAAAAGGGAGCTAATTGTTCCCTATAATCCTGAACAAAATGGTGTGGTAGAAAGGAAGAATTGTGCTATTGAAGAATGTGCCAGAGCTATGTTGCACGATCAAGATATTCTTCAATTCCTATGGGGAGGCATGTATAACAGCTGTTTACCTGCGGAACTGAAGTCCTCACAGGATCCTCAACAACATGACTTCGAAAGAAGCATTTACAGGAAAGAAGCCAAGTCTGTATGATCTTCGTATATTTGGGTGTCCTGTTTATATTCATGTACCCAAGGATAAAAGAAAGAAGTTAGATCCTACCAGTCTAAGGGGCATATTTATTGGGTATAGTGCTTCATCTAAAGCATACAAACTATATATTAAGGAGGATCATCGAATTGAGGTAAGTAGAGATCTTTGATGAAAACATAGCTTACAAGAAATCAAAGGATGTTTTAGTTGACTCTGATGAAGAAGAAGTTCCTATCTTTGAAGATATCTCTAGGGACAATGATGGTCAAGAACTGAGACCTACTCAAGAAGATGTTGAAGGTCCTTATGAGCTTGTACAACATGTAATTGTTCCAAAAAATTGGAAGAGACCTGTTTGGTTGAAAACTACTCTTCAAGAGGTAGAAGGACATACAACATCAGGGACATGCAAGGAAAGTAAGAGACCAAAGAGGTATTTTGGATATGCTGCATATTGGAATCAAGTGTGAGTCATAGAAAGGGAAATGGGTGCCACAAAGTTATGTAATGAGCCACTATATAGATACTGTGGATGGACACGAACCTTAGGAAGATTGCGAATTATGTGAGTCACTAGGAGGCTAATTCGAGTCATAGAGAAATACAAGTGAGCCACAAAATAGTCAACGAGCCATAGATGCAAGCTATAAATGAAACGGGCTTCAGATTTAACTATACGATCCAACGAGATAGTGTAAGAGCCACAGAGCAAAGATCTAAGCCACTGTAAACAAATTGTGTCCCACAAAATATTAGATCCGAACCATTGATCGGGGTCGTTGAGGCATTGTGGGCTACTGTAATTTTGAATTCGATGTCACTGTAGGAGATGCGATGCCAAGAATGCGATGTCACTATAGAACGATCCACACAATGAATAGAAGTGAGCCCTGTCAACGAAAAATGCGAGCCAACAAAACCTACAAACCGTAGAGAAAAATGTATGCAATGTTTGTATTGTCAAGTGAGGCACAATGATGGAGAATTTATAGTTGATTTTGGGACTAGGCTCTTCACATGGGAGTCGACAAGAGTTTTTATAAGCTCAACCTTGTAATCTTGGTGGTAAAAATAAAATTCAAAATAATATTATATATATATTCTTTTGACTAATACATAATTCCTCTTTAGGGCACGATGAGTTTTCCTTTGGTGCAGTTGGGTTTCCCTTGGGGAAATTCATCCCGAAGTTGCTCAAATTTAAACACAAAAAGGAAGAAAATGGCAATAAACTTACACAATTCCACCAAGAATCACTTCATCAATCCCAAACACGTCTCTTCATTCAAAAATCTCCCTCCCAAGGAGATTCGTTCCACGTCCAAGAGAAAATTACAAGAGAACTAGTGTGCACTCCTTTCGAGAGAAAAATGTGAGTGAAAATGTTATGATGATAAAATGAATGTGACTTTCCTCTATTTATATGAGGACAACTAGGTTATTTTTCATAATTATACAACAAAAGCCCTACAAGTTTTCTTTGGGTATTCAACAACGCCTAAAGGTCACAAGCCGACCTTAAGATGGCTTTAAAACACAAGAAATATATCATAACACTCCCACGCGTGTGGGAATAAAAGCTCTCCAACATGACTTCATCCTCTTAGAATGGAAATCTTCATCAAGTAAGCGATAATGGGGGTCCAAGAGTGCTCCTCAATGCTTGGTGCATCATGAAAGTGCATGGGTATATCTTCAAGTAAAATTCTCTCCACCATGATGTCATCATCAAGGAGGCTCACATCGCCCTTCTAGGGCATGTAGGGTTGACATGGAAACCTCGAAAGCAAGTGTTGGCATTATTATCGCAAAATCTAGTAGGCCTAGTGCAAAGCCTCACTAGGAAACCTAGGTCTTATGGCAACAAGAGATTAGCCACCATTTGTCACCTTAATGCCTTTTCTCTAGTTGTTTTGTGGTGTATATTATGCCCACAAGGGAGGCTTCCCTAAATGAAGATCACCAACAAATGTTCAACTAAGGAGGGATTAAGGTTGAAGCAAGATCTAATAATTGAAAGGAAAGGTACTGAACAAGCCTTTAAAGGTTGAGATAAGAGTTTCCAAGAATTCAAGTACACTTTCCCAAGACCTTTATATGATTTAGAAGAAAGCTATCATATGTTAGGATTTTTATGATATGCAGATTTAGGTCATACAATGACATCTAACAACTTGGGAAGATAGCTTATGAATAATAAGATCAAGAAAGGAAGAAAGGCTATGAAGGAGGAAAACAAGGGTTAAGTAAACAATGGTTTTAAATGGTTGAAAATGCAAATGACAACAATTAAAACCAATATGTTAGCCTCAATTTTGGGGTGAAAACATGCAATTAATGCCATATTTTGCCTTTTTATATTTATTAAATGCACTCCCTTTCAATAAGGTAGTTACAAATGTACAATAAATTGTTATTAAATCCATATTTAAGATAACCCTAACCCTAATTACCATAAATTTAAGTGAAGAAAGAGAAATTAAAAGGACCACCACAAGCTATTCCAGTGCTTTTTGTCAATTAGGCAATGGAGTCAATAATGGTGAAGCTAATGACAGAGGAACCTAGATGAGGTGGGCGGAGGACTAAGAAGCATCTCTTAGAAACCCTAGTGACTTTGTTTAAGTGGAGATTTAAGATCAAGGGAGGCATACACAAAGTTCTTTTGATGGGTCCTTGAAAGACTAATTTTGAAAAGCTTAATGAAACAAGATTTCATAAAAGATATTGCACATTTTAGTATGGCACAAAGAAACCTTGTTTTCAGACATTTGCATGCAACATGGAACCAAATTAGCAATAAACTTCCACTATTCAATTAAGAATCACTTCATCAATCCAAGAAAAGTCTCATCATGCAAAAATATCCCTAAGACAATTCGCTCCACCAAGATCACATTGTGTCTAAAAGAAAAAAACAAGAGAGCTTGTCTGCACTTCTTAAGAGAGAGAGAAGTGATGTGAAGTGTGATGATTCAAAATGGAAGTGACTCCCTTCTATTTATATGAGGGTAACCAAGTCACTTTTCATTAGTGTACAAGTAAAAGCCCTAAAAGTTTACTTGAGCGTTCAACTAGGCTTAAAGGTCACAAGCCAACCTTAAGACAATTTAAAAACATGATAAATACATTAAAATAGCCCACACATGTGGGGATAAAGGCTCTCCATGATGACACCATCCTCTCAAAATGGTCAATCTCCATCGAGCAAGTGACAAAGAGGCTCATGAATGTTCCTCCAAGAAATCATCAAAGTGCATGGGTAAATCTCCAAATAACTCCACCATACATCATCTCCAATAAGGTTCATGTCACTCTTCTAGGGCTCATGAGGGTGATGTGGTAGGCTTTTAGGCAAGCATTGGCACATGGGCATGATGTCAATTGGGGTTATCTTGGGTGTTTGGGCAGAACGATTATTATCCTCCCTACCCAGGTTCAAATCCTTGCTAGTAATATGTGCTTTGATGCCTTGTTGATTATTATTGTAATGGCTTCGAGCCTAAGAAAAGAACTCTTAAGTAACTAGCCTTCCCAATTCATCTTAGTGATAACCATCCTCATTTGGGCTTTGGAGCAAGGCAACATCCATGAAAGAGGGTAAATGCTAGCTTGGGGGGCATTCTGGTTCCATTTGGGCACATCATCAAACAATTCAATGCCTTGGATTCTTAGTGCGTTTCAATATCTGGAGGTGTAGCAAGGGGTATACAACCATGTGGAGTCTCATCAAGGCCCAACATCCATCTCATGAGGGAAGCACTAGGGCTACAAGGTCATGTTTTCTCTCAACAATAAGCGAAACGTTCTGTGTTTAGTGCTAGATAAGTGTCAAGCTTTCCTTTGAAGGATCTCTGGTGCATGAGTAATACATGCATGAGTAATACATACCCTTAAGATCAAGTAAGGTCAACATCTTTAGGTTCAAAAACCATTAGAGCATCATTGTAAGACATATTCAATGTTAGGGGCACAAAAATAGTTCACACAAACCTTGCCCTCAAATATCTTTCTAGCCCAACATTTCTAAGCAAGTTACCACACTTGTGTTAGGGATGATTATGTCTTTGGCCCTGTTCTCGCGCAAAGTGTCTAGGCAGCGCAACAACGCTCAGATTGGGGGCTGTCTCTGTGATCCCTGATCTCTTCGTTTAAGCCGTCTCCATAAGCTAAGGGGGGTAGACCCTATGGGATAAAAGAAGACCAACTGGTAATCAGCTGGCTTGGGAGACACCGCGAGGGAAACAAGCACTTGATTGATTTTAAAACTTGATTAGATCTTTAAATGTTTAGTACCAGTGCCTTATGGAGTCAATGATAGTGTCTTATGGAGTCAATGATACATGAAATTAATTACTAACTGTTGCTTAGGAAATGATTGAAGGTTGCCTGAAAATACTTGCCAAACATATAACATGTAACGAACATCAGGATATTCAAGCAATAACGAAAGATGTTCTATAGAAGTGCAATGTCTTAGCAATTAAATTTCAAAAAATGCAAATGCTTTAAATAACCACAAAACTTAAAAGCTAACAACCTAGAATTTAAAATGATTTATGCTTGAAATTCCAAATCTAGGAAATTTATCACTTTCCAATAGTTAAACTCCAGATAGAAATTTGAGCACATTTAACTATAGAAAAATGAAAAATATTAATACCAAAAAAATTTTCCTTTAAATTTTACCCTTGATGAATGAGGAAATTTTTATTTTTTATTTTTTATTTTTATTTTTTTAAATGAATAAAATATAAACCAACAAATCACAAAAAAATGACTAAATTCTAAAATAAAATAAAAACCTAAAAAAAAATCCTAATGTTTTGGAATTTTTTATTTTATTTATTATTTTTTATTGTTATTTATTTTTTATAGTTTTTAGATTTTAATAAAATCAAAATCAAACCCAAAATAAAAAGAAATAAAATGAAAACAAAAATGATTTTTCTTTTAATTTCAAATGAAACAACTATCATAAAAATCAAAATATATGAAAACAAAGTTACCTACACCCTAACTAAACTAAATTGTAACACCTAAAAAAAATAATAAAAGGGAAATTGAATGAGTTTAAATTTTTTATATATTAATACACACTTCATAAAAAAGAAAGAAAGGGAAAATATGCTAGACCAAAAGATGGCTTAACTAAAACCAAAAAAAAGGTCGAAATATATTATTGTGTGTGTATGCAGGTGACGATGGAGAAGAAATATGCAGGTGGATCAATGAACTGTGGAGAGGTAGCAATGGAGCAACGAGGGTCGCGTGAGGAAAGAAGAAAGTTGTGGGTGTAGGGATTTGGTAGGGTTTTGGACGATGGCGTAAGGACGAAGATGGGCAGATGGAAAGGAGGGTTTTTATTGCAGGTTTACAGGTTGGACAGCGTGGAAATGATGACGCGAGGAGGTATGCAAGTAGCAGAAGATTGTTTTGCAGACAACGCAAAGGAATCGAAGTAAGAAGGGGAGGAAGGGTTTGGAAGTGCGATGAATGAAGGAATCGATGAGCAGAAGACTGCATGAGATGGACCGCGAATGAAGAGATAGCGTGGAGGAGTAATGGCTGTGGGTTAGACGCAGGTTTAGGAGCTGCGTGGATGTGAAACTCAGATCTGGCAGCATGCAGGTGGGCAAGAGTGAAAGGCGAGGGATGGCACGCGGCGCTGGTAAGGTGAGGATGCTAGTTCGAACATCAATAAAGGGAAACGTAACAATGCATGGAAGCTGTGGAGTAGATGGACAACAAGAGGAGTTGCAATCTGCGTGAGGGTGATTGGACGCGACTCTAGAGCTTGTAAGGCAGGATGAGCGAGCGTGAACAGGCATAGACGGAAGAGTATGGTTGCATGGGATTTTTGGTAGCAGATGATGAATGCATGGAAGATATGGGAGCTACGGAATGGAGTGGAGATGGCCAACATAGGCAGAAATAATGGATGCCGCGAGATTTTCATGTGTTTTGCAGTGTGGGAATTTTACATAGCCTGCTTGAAAAAATTTCGAAAATTTTTCCTGCAACAAAAATGAAACCCAAGCAACGGAATTGTATACTTGCAAAAAACTGGTTCTGAGGCCAGATCTTACCCTCTAGGGCCTAGATCTGGCTTGAAGATTGAACCTCACCTTCAGATCTGCATCCTGCAATGGCAAGACAAAACGCCCGGAAACAATATATGCAAGGATGAAACTTAAAACCCCAAAAACTAGCTAAATAATTACAATATTCACAGGCTAAAGGCTCTAAGCAGCCAGATTTGTCATTATGCCACACACACACACACACACACATATACATATATATATTTTTAAATTTTAAATTTAAGATGAGGTGCTTAAGAAAACCCTTGATGCATCCACAAGAAAAATTCTAATGATATTCCCAGGATCAAAACCAGCTGGGCTCTTCAGAAAATGATATTCGAGAGTTGGCTAGTCCAACTAAAGACTTCCCGGAACGCCTGATGATTTCAAAATCAAGGATTTCCTGCAAAACTTAATTCAACCATTAACATAGAGGGAGAAAATGACAATGAAATTCATATCTAATGGAGATACCTGCCATTATATTCAGAAATTAAACTATCATTCAAACCCTAGTGATTAAACAAGATACCTGTGTTTAAATCAATCTTCAATAAGCTAACATTAATGGCTGAAAGTAAATCTATGCAAGAAAATAAAACATCTTATAGCATTTCCTGCATAGTAACACCGGCAAAGATTAATCTCAAAGTCTTTCTTTATTTGCACATGAAAAACGATTACAAGAGAGCTTTCACTTAGCACACGACTCCAAGGTCGAATGATCTCAATGGACAACTAACCTCCTATTTAAAGAAAAAATTCCCAACGGCTAGTTCGAGTGTTCCTTGTCAAAGTGATCTCGATCGTTGATGAGGATCAAAAAATCTTTTAATCTCATCCGTCGAAATTAAAATAATGAGGAAATTCGAAATTACCATTTAAATGCATTTTAATTAATTCAAAAATTTAATTTTTGAATTAATTTCCTCAAAATTTTGACTTTGACTTAACCCAAGGGACCAAGGGCCTAAAATTTAGCAAAATAATCATTTAGCCTTAGTCCCTGGACTTCTTAAAATTTAATTTTTTAAAGGACCCTCGAATTTAGCCTTTGGAAAACTTAAAATTACTTAGGACCTAGGACTTATGAGGGGATAAAACATTTTTCTAACCCTCAAGACACTTTACATCATGATTTTTACATTTTTACATCTTAAGGGGGAAAACCCATTTGATATAGACCTTCACAAACTCCCCAGTTCTGCGACACAAACATAATCTAGCAGATCAAGCAATTTGTAATAAAATAACTTAACCAAATAGTTAGGATTATTCCCAAATCACTTTTACATAGACTCGACCTAGCACACTAGGACTCCCCTAAGATTCTAATGACAAAATCCATTCCGGCTTTGGGGTTAGGATGGAGGTAAACTCTGCCGACCATGGGTTGATGAGACAAAAAACCTACCGAAACGTAGATCATCACTAGAAGATTAGGTTTACCTAGGTAATTACATACATGATATAGATCTGCTAAGATTATTTACAATTTACACATGCAAACTGGGTTTACAACATAACATGATCGGGCTGATGATGATAGTCGAATGGCACGGACATGTCGATCAAGCATTATCCCTTTTACGAAAAGGGGGTGTACTGCTATGGGTCGTTGACACGTAGTGGTCAACATCTGGCTCTACTTGGGGACACGTTGCTGCATTGGAGGAATGTGAGAATCCAGAATCTGCATCCACGCAACACACAACAAAACATGAGTAGCGTCCATCCAAAAATCATCATATAACATTAAGCACAGGAAAGATATAAGCTCTTCATTTATTAACTATCTAGTAACATGAAAAGGTAAATCTAATCCTAAAACATAAATGAAATGTTGAAAAGACAACGAGTAGGGTTAGAAATACAGAGGATGCGCCATGGCATCAGATGCGTTCAATATAGTGTATACTGAGCATTTGCCTGCTTTCAGGCAAATCTGTCGGCTGCTTCTCGGATGTGCCATGTCCAATTCTGCATACAGTAGGACTTTTTCCTATCCGAAAATCAGGCTGCTTACGGCTATCTGATGTATCAAATCGCCTTCTCGTTCTCTTTCTCTTGCTTTTCTTATTTGCGGAACATTTTGCTTCAAAACCCTCAGCTGAAGTATGTAAGATATGTGTGACATGTCTTTCTTCATTTTGCATCTGATCTTTATCGTTTTTAATTTTATCTGGATCACCTTCAATTAACCACTTTTCAATCGAACCAATGACCTCATAATAAGATGGAGCTTGTTGCAGCAGATAAGGAGGCATCTGATCTGTCGACGTTTCTTGGTTTCTTTCATCCTCTGACCGCTGTTGAAATTTCTATACCTGTATTGTAATGGCATCCATCTGGCTAGAGTGTTCAACCTTTATAGTATTGATTTTCCTAGCATGTTCTTCTTCCATATCTTTTATTACTTTATTGTTCTTTTCCTTTATGGTCATCAAGTAATGCAGCATAGAGTTTATCTCTTTCTTATGATTTGCTTGCATGGTGGCCAACTGATTATTATAATCAAATGTCATGATAGTCATTTCTTCATCCATAGTTAATAACTTGCTTTGTATAGAATTAATTTCCCTATCATGGTTAGCTTTCATGGTTTCCATTTCCTTCTCTCTTTTCCAAGTGGGCATATAAAGTTCTCATATCATTGGCATGATCAGTTACAAATTTTTCTTGATTGATCTCCGTATTCTTTACTAGCTGCATTAGTTCTTCTATAATTTGCTTCTGATTTTCCTTTTCATTGTCGACACTGATTTTACAATTTGTCCCTGCTTTTCCACTGTCATGGATTTGATCTGCAATGGTATAGGTGGATGGCACATTCTGATATGAAGAATTGTCTTAAAATCTTTCATCGACAGTTGGACCCTTCATAAGATTACTTTCATTCTATTGCACAATTTTAGGGGCACAAGGCGAGCTATATTGATAACCATATCTATCTTTAAAAGCATTGACAATCTCTTGTAAAGAAGTGAAAGAGTCTTTAGGACAATTATCAAACCAATTCAAAGCATCACCCTCTAAAGAAAAGACAAATAGACGCATTTTGACATCTTCATGATCATAATGAGGAGGTCTACAATATATGAACATTATACGAGAAAACCTGCATAGATGCTTATTAACAGTGACTGAATCACCACCCGAGAACAAAGACAATTTAGAAATGGCCACTTCCGGAATATCATGGAGAACATCAGTAAAATGACACGGGGTAAATGAATAATCCATGATGAATAATGAGGGACCAAATGGATGATAGAGAGAGATCTTTGCTCAAGAAAATCAAGAGATGAAAGAAGTGGAGTCGCCACTTGAACATGAATCTAACTCTAGGATCCAAAAGGCAACAAACAACCACACATAAGGGAGGTTTCTTGTCTGGGAAAAATAAATGAAAAGAAATGGAGTCGCCACCCAAACAAGAAACGAACTGAGAAGTCCAGGTGCTAAAGGTACGATTAAACGATATGACGAAAGATAGGGCGATGAAAAGATCAAATGATGCCAAAAAATGTTGGCCGTTTGACAGGCTAATGAATGGCGGAAAAGATGAGATGATCTAGAAAAACTCTATTCGCGGCAACGACGCCAAAAAATGTTGTCGTTGCCGGCTAAAATGAACAGAGAAGAAATTAGAAGAATGATGAGGAAATGTCGTTGAAACGCCGAGAATAAAATGTCCCTGGCAATGACGCCTGTTGTTGCGCAGATGGGCACGACAACGCTCAGACCGGGGGCTGTCACTCTGATCCCCGATCCCTCCGTTTAAGCCTGTCTCCCGCGGCTAAGGGGGGTAGACCCTGAGAGATGATGAAGACCAACTGTCGACCAGTTGGTTGGGAGACACGATTAAGATAAGCACTAAAATGA